>PVLC010029929.1:0-19870 GCA_004027655.1 Graphiurus murinus
GGGATATTAACCCCTTCACACTATAAGCATGAGTATATAGTCCTAGGCTTCCTATTGACAATGTCTCATTCTCTGGGATAGTACTTCCAGAGACTTTTCTTAGGGCTATAAGGAAAGAGAAGCCCTCTTTTTCTTGGTAAGTCTGTGGCATCTGGAGGCCATCTTGCTTCTGTGAAGCTGGCATCTTCCTGAATCAGATAAATAAGACAGCAGAGATGAACTAAGTCCAAATTTGAAGTGGCATTGGTTCCTGACTATATAATTGAGTATCACCCTTTTCCATTTATTTTAAGCCCATTTGAGTTGGACTGTGGTTACTTGAAAAGAAAATATTCATTTTTTAAACCTCTTCTTTTTCATGTGTGTTTAGATCTCTAAACTGAATACTTCAAAGTCCAGTTTTATGTCTTAATAAGATTTCTATATGTAATATGCAACTCAGTATTCAATAAATGTTATTAAATGTATAATTATGGAGTAAATGTAGACAACTGCACAGAAATGTGATGTTAATAAAACATTCATGTAACAGATATATATATGTGTGTATATATATATATATATATATATATATATATATATATGTGACTTTTCAAAATTTGAAAATTTTCAAAGATACAGGTATATGGTTATAGAATTCAATAAACAACATTGGTAACTTCTGGAATATAAAATTATATTTCCTTCCCCTCTCTCCTTTTCCCTATTCTTTTCTCCTACCTCCCACACTCTCTTCCTTCTTTCTTTTGTCTCTTCTTGTCTTTGGAACATACACTGTGATGGTTAATCTGGATTGTCAACTTGACTGGATTATGAAACATCTAAGAGTATGTGATTTGGGGTGTGTTTATGAGATGATTGGCTTATGCAGTGGCAAATGGAAAGGGAAGTCCTGACCTGACTGTAAGCAGCATTGTTCTGATAGGTGCAGGATAAAAAGAAGGAGAAAGTTGTGTAAATGCATGTGTGGTTCTTCCTAAGAAAAGCATGCCTTGCTCTTGCCTGGGATAATGGCCTTCAACTTTTCAAACTGGACTTTCACATCGTTTCTTGGGAGAGTTTCCTGATTTTTCCATCTCAAACTGGGACTGCATTATCAATCCCTCTGATACTGAGACTCCAGCTCTTGGACCACTTGACCAACTGCTGGTTCATCTGGCTCTCCACATTCAGGCAGCCACTTGGGATTATATTGCTTTGGACTGTAAACTGATGTGATGAATCCTCTTTTATCATATACACATCCTGTGAGTTGTTATTCTAGTGAACCCTAATACATACACAAAGTATCTTATTTAGTATTATATTCCTTATGTACAAAACCTAATACTAAATCAATTAATGAAGAAAAAGTACAGGTAGACCAAAAATAAGCAATTCGCTTATATAATATCATCCATGCATAATGATGTATACATAAAATTCAAAACTAATGACACATTATTCAACTTTACTGAAATTTCACTATCAGCTCTTACTTATTTGCAGGTTTTTTTTTTCTCTTGAAAACCAACTACATTTTAGTGAAGAAATTTAGCTATTTTTGAACCTCATTTTTACAGCCAAGCAATCAGAATGACCTCATTTAACAGATGTCACTACTGGTTCAACCAATAGTTACGAATGTACAAATATATTGATAAAATGCAAAAATAAATTAAAAATAAAATATATTTATTTAAACCTATGTTTATGTCTTCCTGCATACACATTAAAACTGTGTTTTTCTTTGGTCATCTTTTATGTCAATATACGTCCTCTTAATTTTCATGTCTGACATGAACCTAGATCATTTCAGAGACTACAGTACTGTGAATTTCTGGGAAAAAGAAAGAGTATTGGAAGGTACCGATTTTAAGATCTGTTTAGTGCACAGAATTATGTACTAAAATAAAAATTCTAACATATTGTTTCTCCCTATATTTTCTGAGTCTAGAGAAGGAGAGAAGATGACTGTTATTAAATCATCTGTTTCTCACATTTTGTTACAAAATACTTGGTCATGGAGATTGCTATGGCTTCTCTCCACTGTCCCTCAGTAGAGAAGGAAACAAACAGGCACTTTAGTACTAGAGTGAGGTCAAGGAGCTTCCCGTGAGAAATATTTTTGTGATTTCTTTTATGAGAAAATACAGTCATTGTGTTAAGAAATTCAATAAATTACTGAGTGTGAACTCTTGTGAGCAGACATTAAATAATATTTATGCATCGAAATGCCAGAAATTCTTATAATTTTTAAGATAATTAAGTACTGAACCTTTAATACATTAAATTCATATAAGTAAGTCTGAAATTAAAACAGGGAGCAGCCCCTTAATGCATGTTCCTTTTCTTTCTTTCTTTTATATTTTTCATCTTTCTTTTCCTTTCTTTTTTCCTTTCCTTTCCTTTGTTCTTTTTTCCCCCAAAAGGACATGATTCAAAATTCCCACTTTTTATTTAATTGAATGTTGTCTTGGGAGTTTTTATATGCAAAATTTCATATGCAGTCTCTGATTTCTGTATTCCACATGGATGGTTAAGAAATAGAGTTAAGATTAAGAGTTAGAATTAAGATTAAGAGATAAAGAAAATCTTACAATATAAATAAAAATCTAAGCCAGGCGTGGTGGCGCATGCTTGTAATCCCAGCATTTGGGAGGCTGAGACTGGAGGATCCGGGTTCGCGGCCAGCCTCAGCTACCTAGTGAGTCACTCCGCAACTTAGAGAGACCCTGTTTCCAAATAAAGAATAAAAACTAGGACTGGGGGTATAGCTCGGAGGTAGAATGCCCCTGAGTTCAATCCCCAGTACCACAAAAAAAAAAAAAAAAAAAAAAATCTAACAATGTCAATACTTGGGAAGATGAGACAGGAGGATTTCAGCTTCAAAGCCAGCCTCGGCAACTCAGCAAGTCCCTCAGCAACTTAGCAAGACCCTCCTTCAAAATATGTAAGTAAAATAGGGCTGGAGGTTATCTCAGAGGTAGAAAAGCCCCTGGGATCAATTCCCAGTATCTAAAAAAAAAAAAATCTAACAATGTCAAAATTGTAAGATCTTCCCTTAGTGTATAAAACGACATGCTTTAGACAATATCATCTATTTCCCCAGATTTTCTAGTTAGTAAGGAAGCTAAGTGGGCCCTGTCAGACAAACAAACTGTGTGAGACATTCTCACAAGTACCAATGAACCTGCACAGCAACTTCAACAAGCAGCTTTTTCTTTTCTTTACATAAAAGGAGAGTGAGGCCCAAACAAAGAATAAACAACTTTCCCAAGGCTGCAAAGATAGGAAGCAACTGACCAGGGACTTAAACCCAGTTGTGCCTAACTCAAAGCCTATTACTTTAGGGATTTGCTTTTCCGCAGACTGGTTTTTCAAGTATGTAATGAAAACAGTACTTCTGTATAGCAGAAACTTGAACTCTGCTATCAGAAGCCACTTCGAATACAAAACAGCATCATTCTTCCCTTCCTCATTTAATAGGCTATGCAATTTATCCAATGATATGATATATGCTTAGATATATTGCAATATAAATGCTGATACAAAATAAATACGTTTCTATGCATCTTTTGTACTTTCAACTATACTTGTAAATGTTCTGTAGTACTAATAAATGTTGTCATTATCTTCTAGATCCCTCTGTTTCAACCAGACAAATAACAAACAGTTTGGGTTGCAAATCATCAAGTATTGTTTAAGTGTATTCTAGGGGCTCAAGAAGAAACCTTAGAACTTTGGGGAATTAGGAAAAATCCTCTGAATCAGTCCTTGTTTTAAGTATCAGTACATAAACTACTAAAGCATGCAATATATAAATTAAGTAGTGAAATATATGCTATGAATTAGAAAACCTTAGGAACTTAAGGGAGAAATTAGGTAACCTTTATCAGGATAATGCAGATAATAAGGTGGAGCACGTTAGATTTAGGAGTCAGTCTGAATTTGTACACTATATAATGTTATACTTTTCTAGAGTACAGAGAATTTCTCATTTTAACAAATCAAATTTTGCAATAGGGAGAGAATTAGGAAGAAAATATTGTTGGAATGATCAAGTTAAAGTGGGAAGTCACAACTGGAAGTATAAAAACCACCAGTTTCCTTTATTAGAATTTTTCTTAATGCAGTGTCTATGCTAGTCTCCTGTGCTCACACTGGATCATATCTGGCAAAAGCACCATATGAAAAATGGCCCCAGCATACTTAATTACCTTCTTTAATTACTCAGAGATCTGCAGCAGCAAGAATATCTCACATGGGCCCACTTTATTTCTGCTTCACAATATGGTGTGTAACCAGGTTTTTGTTAGTTAGAAAACAAATGAGCAGAACTGTAAACAAAAGTCACTAACAAACAGAAATGTGGCAACTTCTATGGACCAGAGCCTTGCATCCAGAAAGGCCGTTTTTTTTTTAGAAACACCATTTCCAGTTATCTGTGTTCACAAGAAGTTCTCCTTGCAGTGCTCTGGATTAATAATGTGTGGTGTTTGAGAAACTAAGAAGTATCTGCTTCTCTAATTAACCCTCAGATCAAGGAGAGAGTCACAAACAGGTGATCTTAAATGCTATAGCTAGTAGGTTCCATTGAAAAATTAAGAACAATTCCTGAAACAATGTTGAATTTCATTGTGAGTCCATGACTTATCTTCTGTCTGGTTCAGTCTTCTTCTGAGATTCATTTTCATAGCAAATTCATGTTTAGAGTGTCAGATTGTGATTAGCAATAGTGACACATTTTACAGACTGGATCCTTAGAACTATGCCTACCCTGTTGCTGCAGAAAGTATGATAAAAATTTTGGCAGTTTTAATCTTATTAGGAAAATAAGCATAAAAATTAAACATAAATCTCCTTGAAAAACAAGATTTGACGAAAATTTCACATCTAGAAAAGCCGAGTTGTTCCAAATAATCTATAAGGTTAAGTAACATAATAGATGCAACTGATAGGTTTGTGTTTTAGGAAACTGCCTTTGCCTAATGAATTAACTTATATTTGTATGTTGATTAATCATTCTTAATTTAGGGCACTATTTGAAAAGTCACAATGTAAGAAGAGATTCTTGTCCTCTTAGGTTAAAATATCAAATACTATGAATACTCTTAAAATGTCATTAAACCTAAAAAGTGCAACACATATCCTAGGGATCCTATTTATCAAAAATTCTTATACATAACAGAAGGTCATAAGGAAGAATTCAGAAGATTTAAGATGTATAGGGTAAGCCAAGACAAGTGGCATTATAAATCCCATTGTAACTATTAACAATGTCTGTGGTACCTATGATTGACTGCATATGCTGGGACCTCCTGTAATTTAGTAGAAGGATATTTAGATTTTACTCTTCTTGTAAGAACAACAAGCTATTGGAGACAAAACTGTCTTGAGTCTTCCTTTAGCCATCAGTTTTGTTTATCAAGTTCAGAAAAGAACTTTTACATTTGAGAAAGAAAAGTGAGACTTTTAAGTAGCCAGTGGGAAAGACTTGAATGAGGGAGGCATTTACTCTCAAGTCAATGACTAGGGTAATGGATTTAATGAGTGTGGGAAGGATGAGCGAGTGATGTGATTATATTAACCTCTATTTCCAACTGTGTGTTATTAGGAAGGAGCCTATAGGTCAACTGTCTACAATATTTTTGTATTAAAAATTGTAAACTCCCAAAGAACCCTTCCTATTTATCTTTGTTCATAGAGCAAGAGTAGCTGCTCATGATGATGAATAAGATTTGGAATCTGTAGATTAACCACTTAAGTCTCTTGCTAGACATTAACATTTAAAATGGAAAACACAAGAATATTAACACATGATCATTGAAAGAAATCTGTCTGTGCCATTGGGAGATAGCTGTGCTTTATGTAGCACTGCTTAAATTATGTGCAAAAGAAGTCAGCCTCATGTTGCTGACACCAATCCTCTGCAAAAACCTGCAGATATAAAAGTTGAGAAGTAAATTATAGCACTAATAAAGTTAACCTGGTAGAGTCCAAAATGGCATATGCAGCAAAGGAAAAAAGCAAACAGAAACAGTTCATGCTGTTATAATTGCTACAATTTCATTGGCAATTTAAATAAAATAATTCAAATTGCTGCAATTAACACACACATAGAATTCAAAGGATGGTGGGTGACCTCACACAAAACACACTGTGGTATCAGCCCTCCTCCATACAATTAACCTTCATAAATCATTTGCTTCCAGAGAACGCCTGGCTTCATGCTCTGTAAAGGGTATCAGTACAGGAAAAGCAAGGCCCCAAAACAAGAATGTCCATCCTCAGCAAGCGCTGTCTCCTGGGTTATTTCATCCATATGAATGCACAGAGATCGGTTGTGTTATATTCACAAACTCCCTGGCTGAAGTTGGGATTTTGCTTTTTCTGCATGAGTACCCCTGCACAGTTTGGAAGGAACCTGTCAGCAAGGACTGAAAGCTGCTGTGTTGCTGAGAATTGAGTCTGATTCACATTGACAAAGATTCCACTTTTACTTGACTGAGAGGGCACAAGACCATCTTTGCTGTAGTTTAGGTCTGGATAAAGGTCTCTTTTCTCCAATGTGTTAGAACACAGGAGCCACAAATTGTTATTTGTGATATGGGAGAAATAGGCTCAGTGTTTCTCCAGTTACCTGAAAATAAACTTTAGACATATTATCTGGGACACATGGGAAGCCTTTTCTTTTGTTAGGTCAAACTTATGCAATAGTAAAACCAACAGTATTGAGAATGGTGATTTGTGGTCAAATTTTTTTTTTTTAAACTAACACTTGGATGAGTTTAATATAAGTGACAGATGATCCTTGCAATACCTTGTTCTAAGGTCAAGATTTGGGGAGAAAGGTAAACCATGCAAACAACTGCCTAACAGAAAGGGCTTAAAAGCATTGTGTGTGCGCCTGTGCAAGTTATACCCCCAGCTACTTTTTACTTTCTTATCTTGAAACAAGGTCTCACTAGTTTCCTGTTGAGGCCATAATCATACCTGAGATCCTCCTATCTTAGCCTCCCAAGTACTGGGATTACAGTAATATGAAACCACGCCGAACTAAAACAATGTTTAACATCTATAATATATGCATTTTTAACCCCTTAAAATAATCTCGACTCTGGATGTTGCTACTTTCAGATCATATAACTCTTCTGTACCATTTTGGAGTTCACATACAAATGTTTTACAATACAAAGGCACAAAAAGTACTGAATTACTCTACCTGTTCCTCATATTTGCCCTTAAAATTGTTTTTTCTAGTAGTTTTGTGTTTGTGCAGTGTATTACTAATTTATATTGATGCATTGTTCATCAGTCAAACTTTTTTTTTTTTTTTTTTTTGAGTACTGGGGATGGAATCTGGGGCATTCTACCTCTGAGCTACAGCCACAGCCCTATTTTTTTTTTTTTTTTAATTCTTTATTTTGAAACAGGGTCTCACTAAGTTGTGGAGGGCCTCACTAAGCAGCAGAGGCTGACCACAAACCTGGATCCTCCAGTCTCAGCCTCCCAAATGCTGGGATTACAAGTGTGCACTACCACGCCCAGCTTCATCAGTCAAACTTTTAAAAAATGTTTTATGCTAAATTTAATTTGCATGATGTTTATTCTGTAATCATCAATGGGAAGATAAAAGAAGAGTCACGAGAATAACTGAAGGGGAAAATATAACTGCATCAGCCACAAAAATGATAATTGTGAGTGGAGAGGGAACTACACCTCTCTGCAATTTACTCATGTAAGTTATATTCTCTCAAAAGGGGGCAGCAGTAAAAAAAAGCATCTCTTTAAAAAGTCTTCTCTCCAAAGAGGATGGGAAGCAACCTATCATAGAAATTCTATGAATGGTTATTGCTAAATCTAGAAGTTATTGGCAGGATAAAATGGTGGGAGGTATAAAATAAAACCACAGGAGCCAACAAATACATATAACTTGTTGGTGACGTTTAGCTCTAACTAATAAGGAAATAAAAATAAATACATAATAATTAATTAATTAAGTGTTGGCAAACCAAAAGAACAGAAGTGAAATTCAAAACTAAGAATCAGAAAATCAGAATTCTTGAATACAAAATATGTGTATGCAAATCAGTAGATATTAAAACACGTTCACTTTAAAATAAGTACTCCTTAAAAGGCTGCCAGAATCAGATTTTTAAATGGTTATCTGGACATTAGTTGAAATAGCTTAAATGGTGCATGCTCAGGAATAACAAATTTTAGTAATTTATTCCCAAAGTGACCTTTTCCAGACCATAATAAATCATTCATATGTAGTGTCTTTTCCCATGAACCTTCTATTTAAAAAAGGCAAAAAATGAAAGTACTGCTGAGAGCATAAGGCAGTCACCAACTCCAATAAGAAAACTGAAATTGGAGCATGTAAGCAAAATCCAACTCCCTGGCTGAAATTTATCTTTGAAGAAAGTATATGTCCTGTCACTACAACCTTCTTCATACTCCATATTTCTTTCACCTCTGTGGATGGTCAGAAAAAGAAAAGGAGTCATTGCTCTTGTTGTTTGTATTCAAATGATAAGTAAGAAAAGAGATTTTAAATAGAAGAACAAAATGATTATTGATGATTCTGTTTGCCTCTTGAAATAGAAGCTCAAGGGACTTTGTCTTAAAATATTCACTATGACTCTTATTTGAAAATGAACTGTTCAAATCAAAGTTCTTGGAATGGTAATGGTAATTATGACTTTTGTTTTTTATATCCTTCCTCTTTTTAACCAAGCTTTGAATATAATTACCTAAAGTTCTGTCTAAATTCAGGGTTGATTTCTTTTGGGGGGTGGGGTACTGGGGATTGAATCCAGGGCCTTCTACTTCTGAGCTACACCCCCAGCCCTATTTTATACTTCATTTGGAAAGAGGGTCTCACTAAATTGTAGAGGTCCTTACTAAGTTGCTGAGGTTAGACACAAGCCTGCAATCCTCCTGTTTCAGCCTCCCAAGTACTGGGATTGCAGTCATGTGCCACCTACCAAGCTCAGCTAAGATTTTGCATTTGTAACAATCATCCCAGGTAATGTCAAGGATGCTGATCTGGGAAGCACTTTGAACAGCAAGGGAAAGAATCATAAAAATTATTTGATTCCACTAACCCATCTAATTTAAAGACAATTGTGTCAATAAATAAAATAACTTCTTCCAATGTTGCTACTTAGAGAAATTTATCCTTTAATTCATGGTGTGCCTTGTGATATTTAACAGAACTTGGTCTTAAACTCTTCCTCCTACTCTCTAAAATTATTTTGTCCTCATAAAGAAATAAAACTCAAGGTGAATTGAGATCATGCACCATGTGTTTATTCCTAGTATAGTCTACAGATTATGAAAAGGGTATCAGAGCAGCCACATGACAAAGCTGCTTTCAAACTCAAGTCTCAGTGAAATTTCCCAGGTCCTCTGCCCAAAGAATTAATCAGGGGACTCCAATAATGCTACCTTTAAAACTCAGTATGTCACTGCTGATTTGAAGAACTAGAACAGCAGTCTTATCCAGAAACACATAAAGAAGTTTTAAAAACACACATGGAGTAAAGCTCAGGGATCCAGAAATGCTCTGGTAAGCTATTGACTCAGTAAAAGTTCTGCTAGAAAAGATGCAAGCCCAACAGGATACACCCCAGATCCTGTGAGCCTTGGGCTCCAGAGGTTAGTGCTGCAGCTGACCTAAAACCAAGTATCTACATTACCTACACACTTAGCTCTTACCCATTTTAAATGACCATACAACATTTCTTCCCCGAGAAAACAAGAATTTATTTCCATAAATATTACTTAGAAAAACAGAACTCTACATCCATGAGTTTTTGTTTTGTTTTGTTTTTTGGTAAGTTAGCAGTCCCTATTTTAAAATGATAAAGATAGATAGATGATGGATAGGTAGAAAAATACAAATAGATTCCTAAATTTCTTCTAGTTAATAAAAGATATAACTATAAAAAGCATGCAAAAATAACTCACAAAAGTCTATTTTAATATAAAACTGCCATCTAGCATAAATCCCAGGACTATTTAGCATTATTCCTCAAGTAACCCTACCTGCCCTTCTAGATACTGTTCTAACCCCATTGCTATCAGCCGTATCTGCTGAACTTACATCTCACAAATTTCTGAGACCACATAACCTGTGCGCATTTATGTAAAGCAGAGGAGGAGAAAACTCCTTTTTCTGTCCTTTCAATTGTCCATTTAACAAATATTTAATGAGGATGGAATATGTACCAGGCCATATACTAGTCATATGTTTCTCTGTTCACCAAGTACTCTGACATATATCTTATTTAATCCTTAATTATATACCACCATGCCCACCTGAGGCTGAAATTGTGAAGCAAAACAACTTTGGGGAAAATCTAGATCCTTATTGTAGCATTTCCTATAGTTTGTTCCAGCTTATTTATTGTACATTGTTGTTTATAAATTATGTGAGTTTACTTGCAAGACTGAATCATCTGCTGTTTAGTCAAGAAGAGCAAAGATGGAAAATAGGAGAGTTATATTCTTGATGTAAATTTAAATTTATGTTTTTAAATTAGGTCATATATAAATACAAACAGTATATATGTGTAGTTACATCATTGGTTACAGAGAAAAAATATAGCAATGTAACAATTATTTCATTAATATGTAGTTTAAGCAAGATATAAAACCACATGTTTAATGAATGAGTTTTCAATATCAAATGAATAATACTAACAATTCCCAGAATGGAAAGGATCACCTTCTACCATCATTCTATAATTGTAAAACAATGATACAAAGTAAGTGAGGGTAATAATTTTTAGAGCTTTATAGCATCACATAGTGACAATTTGATGATTTATTCTATATTAAATATGTAGATACATGAGAGTCTAAAGAAATCTAATTTAAACAAGACTATGTAATATGCAGTTTGAAGAGTTCTTTTGCTTAAAAAATAGTGGGCACAAAACACTGCTAAAATAATAGTAGATCAGTAAATGTGCAACAGAAATAGTAAAAGATCTTGAGCTAAAATATGGATTTCAATTATCCTTAAAAAACACTGTAGATTTGAAATCATCCTGTGGGAAGTAGAGATAAGATCACAAAAGATCACATAACACCAGGTAGCCAATAGTGAACAATTTATTGACATATATTTCTCTGGTAGTGTGCAGTATTAGACAAGAAAGAAGGAGCTATGCCCCATGCCTCTTATTAGAGGAGAATCGTTGCCTTGATCAGGCATATTGCATGCAGTCAACCAAAGCAGAAAATGTTTCTCAAAATGCATTTATGACAACTTGAATATAGAGCAAAAGAGAGAAAATCCAAGATTCTCTATGAACTAGATACACTAGGAGAAATAGAAGTTGAAGAGGACATTTTTCTATTTGACCTGAAAAACTACTGCTCAGAGAGAATGGTTAAGAAAACCGGAAGAACAAAGGTGTCAAGATGGTAAAAGTAACCTTTACGTAGCTCTGGAGAAAAATATCAGAGGATTTAGAATAAAAGCATTCAGTAACCCACTATATTTCTTGTTAATATTTTATTTTCTTTAAGGCATATACTTCAGAAATCCCTTACATGAAATGAAAAAAAGGGTTCTGTTCTTTTTGAACAATGCATCTCTCAAAGCATTGTTTATGAATTATTTAACCTTTCCTTATTTGTTCATATATTGAATAATGATTAGGCAATCACTTAAAAGGAAGGGTTAGAGTTTAATAAAACGTTCAGTGCTTCATATATTAATGCACATCTAAAGAACAAATAGCTAACTTCAATTCAAAAAATAATGTGATTTGTGGATATCAAACCAGCAGGATTCTGTTCCTGTTTGAGAAATAGATTTGCAGTGGTGAATTACCTTAATCTAGCCACTTTAATCTGATTCCTTTTACTTCGGGCTTTTTTATGTAAGTGATCAGAATGGTGTGATGAAAAGTCTGTTGTTCCTAGTTAGAATCTAGTAAAACCTTTACTGACTTGATTTTAGCCAGCTGATGAATCCAACTGAAATGGCTATCCATCACTTTCTCCACTTGTACCTACATGCTGCCCCAGGTTTCTGAAATGCATAGTAATCAAGTCTTATGATTACCAAGCATTCACATTGCATAAGGTGTCTAATTTTAAAATAATCTTCTCTGAGAAAATTGATTACTACAATGTAAATGGTGAAGAAGTAAAAATTAAGTTAAAAAGGAGAGAAATTAATCTTTCCACTTCTATAGAATAGAAAATCTATGTTACTGAAAGTAGAATGCAAAACAGTTGATTCCTGGACAACTACTGAGCCCACTCTGAGGCAAAGGTAATGAATTTTCAAATAAAATTTCACTAGCTAATAAGTAGGTGTGGTTATTCCTTGTACAATACAATAAGCGATTTATTAAGTAGACCCTTGGGTATTAATCTATACATTAGTGGCTTAGGAAGGAAATGGAAAAGGAGGTAGGAGTCAGATAAGTACAAGGTACAATGATACATGCAATTTTAATAATTGTAAGTCATGCAGCAAAATATATTTGCTGATGTATGTATAGTATAAATAATGGCCACACTGCATCTACTGATAAGAACTTCATTATAGATAGATATAAAATGTCCTCTAAAGAGCTCACTTAATATTTGGAGTTGATGTAATTGAGTCATGAAGACTATAATCCCAGAAATGGATAAATCCATTGTAATAGATTTACCTGGGTGGAACCTGGTAGGTCAGTAGGGTGTGGCTGTAGGTGGGTCCCTGAGGGTGAGGGGTGAGGCCTTAGGGATTATATAAAGGGTTGTCCTCTCCTATGAGCTCTCTCGCTCGTTCTCTCTCTCTCTCTCTCTCTCTCTCTCTCTCTCTCTCTCTCTCTCTCTCTCTCTCTTTCTCTCTCTCTCTCCTGGTATCCATGATGTGAATACAGCCCATGTGCTCTCCCTCTGACATGCCCTGAGAACTGCAGTCCCCAGCTTCACATGGACGTAGCCTGAAACTGTAAGAAAATAAATGCTGACAGATGCAAACTTAATTTGCTTGATATACTCTAAGTAGAGCCTCTTTGCTCCAATTTGAATGAGGCAGGAGAGATATCTACACAGTACCACCTTTTGTTTTCATGTATTTATTTAATTTTATTTATTTTATTCACATTTACTTATTTATTTTGTGGTTCTGGGGATCTAACACAGGGCTTTGGGAGTGCTAGGCAAACACTCTACCATTGAGCCACATCCCTAGTCCTACTATATTCTTTCTTAATGATGGAAATGCAACTGACTATTTATAGAGCTACTTTTTTTTTTTTTTCACTGAAACTTGTAATCCTCTGAAAGAAAATAGATGTAGCAGCTGGTATTTTACCAGGCATTTTTCTACCAATAAAACAACCAAGTTTCAATAGCTTTTTGTTTGTCTCCGTGTTTAGAAGTCTCACATATCTATCCATTTCTCGCCATCTTCATTGCTTCTACCATAGGCCAATACTTGTCAATGTTCACCTAGTCTTTTTGAATAACATGCTCTCTGGTTCTGCTATGATTTCTGAATTCATTCTTCACTTTGAATCAGAGTCACATTTTTCAAATGCAAATCTGATTGTATCTTTCACCTCCACCTGTCACTCATAACATTAGCTCAGTCTGCAGTCTATAGACCTATTTTCTGCTCCACCATTCAGGCTCCAAATTGCATTATTTTTGGACTGCACCTTCCAAGCCCACCAGGCTTTATTCAACTCTTTGAATGACTTGCTTTCTCTCACTACTAGACTTTTGCATGGGCTCTACCTCAGTCTACAATGCTTTCTCCATTGCCCCACTCTCTCTTGGCTTATTTCCTATTTTCCCTTCAAATTGAAACTCAAGCCTTAGGCCTGGCGTGGTGGCTCACGTTTGTAATCCCAGCATTCGGGAGGCTGAGACTGGAGGATCCGGGTTCGCGGCCAGCCTCAGCTACCTAGTGAGGCACTCCGCAACTTAGTGAGACTCGGTTTCAAAATAAAAAGAATAAAAAAATAGGGCTGGGGGTATAGCTTGGAGGTAGAATGTCCCTGAGTTCAATCCCCAGTACCGCAAAAAAAGAAAAAAAAAAAAGAAAAAAAAATCAAGCCGCTAATAGGTAATTCTGTCACAGATTGGTATTGTTTTCTTCCAAAGCACCAAGCTCAGAATATATTAATATGTGCTTTATTCTGAGTTTTTAATTTTTTATTCATAAAATATAAAACAACACAGAAAAGCACACAAGATGAAAAAGGATTGCTTAGTGATTTATCCCAAAGAGATCACTCATGTATCCACTACACATGAGGTAGAATTTTGCTTGCAACAAGTCATGTCTCTGGAACCACAGTTTTAATTCAAGGCACATACCTGGGAGTGTATTCAGTTCTATCATGTGGCATAACAAAACCATGAAATAAATGTGTCCCAGTCTCCAGGGGCCAATCTTCAGAGGGCACATATTTTAAAAATAAAATGAAGTGATTCAAATAAGTATTTGAGATATTTTTATATATAACCAACACAGGTCGAAGAGATCAATAGTTTTCAAGGTGATCTCAAGGACCCTCTGGCTGCAGTAGAGCCATCTCTGGCTAAAACACATCCATGCATAGTATGTGTTTTAAATGTCAAATTTGAATTGTGGTTTCCTTTGAAAAAATAATTTAGTGAATAGAAGGGGTCTTAAAATTACTGGAATAAAATGTGAACTCCATTCTCTTTTTAAATTAAAAAGAAAATGTCCTTAGGTATCAACTATTCAGACAACATCTATAAGACTTTAGACTTTGAATGGAATAACTTCTTCTCTTAATTATATTTATATTCCCAGAGCATAATGAACTTTAACAAAGTATAAGGAATGAATGAATGCATACATGGATGGTGTCATAGAGTATTGTCATTTTATGTCTTCCAGAATCACTTCTTTAGGAAAAAGAAGTCAGTATGTGTAAGCACAAATGCTAAAAATTTTGAAGAAAAGACATTTAAAAATAAATAATGTCAGCAGGGCATGATGGTGCATGCCTGTAATCACAGTACTTGAGAGGCTGAGACTGAAGGATCACAGGTCTGAAGCCAGTCTCGACAACTTAGTGAGGCCCTCTGCAACTTAGTGAGATCCTGTTTCCAAATAAAAAATAAAATAGGCTGGAGGTATGACTCAGATAGAATGCCCCTGAGTTTAATCCCCAGCACTACAAACTAACTATCTAAATAAATGGATATATAAATAAATAGTCAATGAAAGGATATGAAACATTTATTCACAAAAGGATAAAGGATATGACACTTTCTGTTCAAGTAATATTAATAAAGTCAAATTGGAACAACTAGCATCCTATATAATCATTTGGGTTAATATATTCAGTCTAGCACATTCTTCATCTATTTGTTTATCGCTACATAAACAGCAGTGAAAGATCTACTGTTTGCTAGCTGCTTAACTTTTGTGAGTATAGCATAATTATAAGTGAATTGATAAGTAATGAAAACATTAAGTGTTGTGTAAAGATTATGACTCCAGTGCCTAGTAGGGCAATTAAATTTGATGTTTGTTACTCTGTCTCACAGTGAATAATGATATGGTTTCCCCTGTGATTATGTAAATAGCTGATTGATAACAATGGAGAAGTAGTTATGAAGGCCAATTCTACTCATTACTAAATATGTGACTAAGCATTTCATTTCACAATTAAGGTGATTAGTAACAAACACTACAATAAGGTACAGATGAGATCAATGTTGGACCCTAATGAGTGTAACATGCTAATTTTTTTAGGTTTCTAAAAACAAAACATGTTTAATAGATAACAATTTTTTTTTTCATAATCTCTCATTCTTTGGAAGGCAGCAAACTAACTTCCCTAATGTTTCTCATTCAATATTGCATCCACCGAATGTAATAGTCTTAAAAGCTATTGGGACTAATCAATGGGTCATAAGACAAATGATCAGCAGCCCATAAATGAGTCCCTGTTTGGGGCACATTAGCTAAATACTTTTAAAAAACTATTGAACTGTGAGAGGAAGAAGAAATGAACATCACAAAGCATTAATATTTGTAAGTTGCGACTTTATTATCAATATATTTCCTGAGACTAACAAATAAATAATAATATGTAATATACCTAACTTTTTCAGAATATAAAGATATATGAACCCCAATATAGTGCATACAGTACAGATTCAATTTATATTTTTTAAAATTAATTAATTAATTTTTTGCCATACTGGGCATTTAACCCACGGGTGTTCTACCTCTGAGCTACGCCCCCAGTCCTATTTTGTATTCTTTATTTTGAAACAGGGTCTCACTAGGTTGGGGAAGGTCTCACTAAGTAGATGAGGCTGGTCCAGAACCTGCAATTCTTCTGTCTCAACCTCCCAAGTACTGGGATTACAAGTGTGCACAACCGACTTCAATTTATATATTTTTAAAGTTGTTTTCATTTTTTTTTTTTTAGCTTTCCTTGTAGTAATCAATAGTTTGATAAATGAATAGTCCCTTTAAAATAAATTTTATCAGATATTTCAAAGTTGAAGTTCTGATTTTATTTTTACATTTGACTTGAGAGAGGCAAAATGGCAAGTATCAGCAGGTCTATGAATAATGAAAATGGGCACAGTGCATCACATCTGGCTTGCCCAATAGGCAGCCCAGGTACCTACTAAGGTAATGAGCAAATAAGAGCATCACAACCATTCTTAAAATTTTTTTTGTCTTTTAAAAGGTACAAAATTCCAGGCATCCTGGAGCATGCTTGCAATCCCAGTACTTGGGAGGCTGAAACTGGAGGATCTGGGTTCACGGCCAGCTTCAGCTACTTAGTGAGGCCCTTGGTAACTTAGTGAGACCCTGTTGCAAAATAAAGAATGAAAAATAGGACTGGGGGTGTAGCTCGAAGGTAGAATGCCCTGAGGTTCACCCCCAATACTGCAAATAAATAAATAAATAAATAAATAAATAAATAAATAAATAAATAAATGTATAAAATTAACTAAAACAAGAAATTTCAAAATTGTCTTAGATTGTCCTAACCTTATGTGATGGTTTTTGTATAGTTAGGTTTTGAATTACATCAGGCTGAAAGAGGCTAAGTAGAAAGTTTATGAATGTCTTAAAGGTTTCAAGGCCCTGCCTTTTAGGTGAAGATAAAGAGCTGCCTTGGATTCAGAATAATAAATTAAACTCTACAAATGAGAATGATGAAATAGTTCTTGAATTACATAGACGTTTTTTATAAGGTTGGTAGAAGGATTCATTGGCATTTGGACATAAACTGCCTCATCTTAGAACCTGAGGCTTTGTTAAGATTAAAACATAGAAGACACAGTTGAAGAGATGTACTATGGGTCATATCACATTAACTTATTTCTTGTATGAAATATGGCCCAAAATTGTTAAAAAAGTTTCAAATTATTTGGTTATTTTACTAATGCTTATGGTTTGTTTTAATCATGATCCTCTTTCCTTAGTTTTAGAATAGCTTAGAGTCATAAATACTCAGGATTCTAAAGGTACAAAGTAACAATTAATATTTTAAAAGATAAATTAGTAATTTTAGAAAATGTTTTTCTATGAAACGGCAATATTTACAACAACTGCAAATCTTTTATTTATTTATTTTGTTATTTTTGCTTGCCACAATTAGCTATCCGGCAATAAGATATAATTAGGTCATGATTTGGTAATGTGATTTTAATAAGCAGAAAGAATACTAATAACACAATGAGCCAAGTGATATATTCTAATATAATACATTGTCATTTCTCTTGCATTTCAATTTTGTTTGTAACTCTCGTTGTTAATCCTTTGACATCTCTTTGGTTAATAAGAATAATACAGCACATTCCCAACTGATAAACATGGTAACTTAAAATAAATGCCAAGTAATTTATCCTTGGTCATGCTGCCAATTTCTAAAAAGGCCATATTGTTTATATACTCTCTTATACCTTCTGAAACAATTTACTCAACAAACTTTGATGGATACCTATTATATCTTAGCACTCTATGGGCTATTATCAACTAGGAAGACCAGCTAAACTTCCCCATAAGGGAGTTTAGAAAAAGAAGCAAGAAAACAAAATTACAAAAGCAAATTTTAAGTAAAGTTCAAAATTGCCAAATTTTCTGAGGACTAGAAGTGACCAAGAAATTCTTCATAAAATGAGTCATAAGGATATATTTAAAGAAGCTTGCCAAGTGACCAGTTGGCTATGGGAATTCAAGGAAAATAAAACACAAAAATCTAAAATTTATTTATTCCTGTACACAAGATGTTTCAAGTATGGCTTGGTTTCTTGTGTTTTTTTAATGTGCTGTGAGAAGAACATTTTTAGTTAGTGGTGGTCTAGGGGAGTATATGTAGATACATGGAAGACATGTACACCTTGTGTACAAGAACCCATTGCCAAAAATGGAAGTTGTTGAGAGACAAAAGAGTCATGTGGATTCATAATTGCACAAAGTGCAATTTAATATAGTCTTATGGACAGAAGGATTTCCTGGACAACAGAAAGAGAGGAGAATCCCCACATCTTAATGCAGAAGGAAGAGGTTTATTTGGTAGGCTAGACAAAGCTGAGCTGTGGCCAACCTGAATATATTGAGCCTTTCTCAAAAACTATGACCAGATCCAATTTCAGTTAAGAAACAGTCTTGGGCTGACATGGAAGCTCTGCTGATTACCTTAATGACTTTGTTTATCCTACAGGGCTTGTAATGCATGCCCAGGACACCTGGTTGGCAAGATGGCAGTTCTGACCAAGGTGGCTATAGTCACATCAAGGTGGATCCCTACACAAACCTATTTAAAGCCCATATTTATTTCATGTCCAACAACATTTTCTTTGCTAAAGCAAGTAACATCAAAGGGTCACCAGTATCTACCCCTTCTACTCTAGTAATGGAGATTTTGCAAGTTTATTTAGAGAAGGACATAGATTTGTAATTCCATAAAGTAGACACAGTGAAGAATTGAGAACTATAATCCAATTCACAGCAGAAGACTTTAGCCAACTTTCACAGATCAAGCAAGAGAAGAGCTAGATGAGACAGAGCTCATTGTGTGTATACCTACCAACATTTTCCAAATACAGTGATTTGGGGCAATGAGAATCTCCTATAGTATAGATTATCATTTTGTAGAGGAATAAAAATACCTGGAGTGAAGCCAGGCATGGTGGTGTACACTTGTAATCCCAGTACTTGGGAGGCTGAGACTGGAAGATCCGAGTTCGCGGTCAGCCTCAGCTACTTAGTAAGGCCCTCTGCAACTTAGTGAGACCCTGTTTCAAAATAAAGAATAAAAAATAGGACTGGAAAATATGAATAAATCCCATATCAATTACAGTATAACTTCTATTTTATATGTGTGTGTGTGTACATATAGCATATATACATAGTGCACATTATATATATATACATAAAAAGGGAGGCATATAGATAGACACACTCAACATGATCATTTCTGGATGATGGGGTTTTAAATGCTTATTATTATAATCTTTGTACTTGTTTATATTTTCTAAATTTTCTGCAGAGAAAGATACTACTTCTAAAATCTGGGACAATAAGAAAATAATATTAAGTAGGAATTCGGACTAAAGCGATGCTCATAATGAAAACTGAAAAATACTGGAGACTCCCCCAAACAGACTAGTCTTCTGGAAAGAAAGTTAAAATTGTGTGTTTTGAAAATCTGGAAAAAAAAAAAGAGACTGAGACCCAAGTATTTTCTGTAAGTGGTCAGCATGTTCTAAAATTCCGTGATATGGGGTAAAATGTACTTTCCCTTGAATCTAAATGATTTCAACCTAGAAATTTGTCATAAAGGTCTGACTACTCCGAAATATCAGGTGAAAATAAGATTGAGAATAAGTTAGTGACAGTTCAGTGTCCAAT
>PVLC010029930.1:0-19851 GCA_004027655.1 Graphiurus murinus
AAAAAAAAAAAAAAAAAAAAAAAAAAAAAAAAAAAAAAAAAAAGAAATACAGATGAATATAAATTTGCCTAAGAGAGATGCATGGGGGGAAAGAAAATAAACATGAGAAGAGATGAAGGTCCTAATATTGGGGAAAACAGTTTCTTCCTATGTTTAAGTGAGGTATTTGAGAGACTTATAGATTAAAAATGTTGAATAGTCCAAAAATGAAGTAAGCATCTCTGCACATGTTTGAAGCTATGAATGTAGGAGCTACATCACCACACATAAATTGTGTAATAAAAGAATGAGAACCGAGAAAAGAAGAGTAGAGAAAGTGGGGAGAGGAAGGATAAGGAGTGGAGTCTAAGAACAAATCTCGAGTTTGGTGTTGTGGAACACTCCTGTAATTCCAGTACTTGGGAGGCTGAGACAGAAGGATCGCAGATTTGTAGCCAGCCTCAGCAACTTAGTGAGACCTTATTTACAAATAAAAATAAAATAGGGCTATGGGTGTAGCCCACAGGTAGAAGGTCCCGGATTCCATCCCCAGTACCAAAACCAAAAATAAATAAATAAATAAAATATCCAAGGATTCTAATAATTCTAATAATTTTGGCTCGGCAGGTGACGATGAGTCTGTGCATGGAACTTGGTTGGCAGAGGAGAGAATTATAGAGCACAGAGTCATGGACAGGGCCATGCACATAATTTACTGTGCCAGGAACAAAATGAAAATACAAGGTCATTTGTTCAAAACAGCAGGAAAGATGCATCATTTAAAGTCCTAAGATAGGAAGCTTTATTCCCCTTTTTCACGATGGCCTTTCTCTCAACTTTTCAGTTTTTTTTTATCTGCCATTTTAAGTAAGAAAAAATTAATTTTTCTATTATTAGCATAAATTTTACCATTCATCTTTATCCTGTGCAATGTTAGCTCCAATGGCAAATATAAGGGAATTTAACTCTTAGAAGAAGGAAATACTGATAATACATCATTTATAATTCATAGTCTATCCCTGAATTTCACTCTTAATACAACCATGGAGACATTTTTAAAAATGAACTCTCCTGCTTTTATTTTATTTCTTGGTATGTGCACATTCTAGCAAAGCTTTGTGGAAGGCAATGGCTTTCCTGATCCTTGAACTTGCAGTCCTTTTGAGTCACACTGAGCTCCCACACACCAGGTCTCCACCATGGAGGGTCCTTCTGAGCACAAGGTCCTGTGTGACTACACAACCATGCACCACATCCCTGGAACCAACCCTGGAAACAGATCGGAGGGCTTTCCAAAGAGCAGATAATGAGCGTCTACCACTGCTTGTGTATATGCAAGGTCTCCATCAGAGTAGTGCAGAACACTAGGCCACTGTGAAAAAACAGCACAATAGAATAATGCAGGTCCATCTCTGACTGATACTGAAACCAAATTGAAGAGTATAAAAACTCACATGCACAGCTATGTCAGATATTGGCAAGTTTTTCTGATAAAGAACAAGTTCATAAGTATTTGGGGCTTTGTAAACCAAATGATCTTTGTCACAACAATTCAACTTTTCTATTAAAATATGATATCAGTCATGCAAAGAATATAAATGAATGGGTATACCTATATTCCAGTAAAACTGTCTATATAAGAACAGATGTTGTATTAGATTTGGCCTGCAGGCTCTAATTTGCCAATCCTTGGTCTATGCTACTAAATTTTCCAAGGTCATGTACTGCTGAGATGGGCTTAAGGCAATGCAGACAAACATACTTTGAACATATTTTGAAAATATACTGAGAGAACTATAATCTGCATGAGAATTTTTGCATTACAATTTGTATCAATAAACTACATGTTCACTCTACTATATTGTGTGTATCATGTCAATAATACTATTCATTTCAGTGATTTGGAATGAAATGCAAATAATGAGTGCTCTTGAATACTGTAAATTGCACAACATAAAAAGCACAGGACATTGATTTGTGAGAAAGATGAGGAGAGATGCATAGGAAAGAAAGAAAATGCCTGGAGTTTGCATATTACTTTCTGACTTTTATGTGTTTAGTGTCAGCAGATAATACTTTGTCAGGTTGATGCAAAATAGACAGAAGTGAGAAAGAGGTGTGATGGTTTTAAAAAACAGGATAGCTCATATCTGAATACATTTGGGCCAAAACAAGCAAGCA
Source organism: Graphiurus murinus (assembly GCA_004027655.1). NCBI lineage: Eukaryota > Metazoa > Chordata > Mammalia > Rodentia > Gliridae > Graphiurus > Graphiurus murinus. Next base: position 2,161 of record PVLC010029930.1, read on the forward strand.
CATAAATATTTACAGTGATGTCAGGCACCTGTCATAAAATAATCAATGATCATCTTTTTAAAATTTTTTTTATTTTTTATTTTTAAATTATGTGTGCATTGTAAGCATACATCTTTGTTAGGTACAAATTGAAAACGACATATGTACCCACATTTCTCATTTGACCCCTTCCCCAAATTCCCACCGCTTTCCCTCGCCCTCCCTCCCTCTCAAGTTCAGTTTGGTGAGTAACCTTGATGTACATTAGGGTGCCCCTCCCCCCCTTCCCTTTCAGTTAAATCAACTTCTTTATTGAGGGTCCCTTCTTTTCCATCTGGAGACCCTCTTATGCCCCATCTTCCCCCTAGCAACCACATATTAGGGAGAACATATGCTTCTTTACTCTTTGTGACTGGCTAATCTCACTTAACATGTTTTCCAGTTGTGTTCCATTTCCTGGTAAATAACATGATTTTGTTCTTCTTTATGGCTGAGTAAAATTCCATTGTGTATATATCCCATAGTTTTGTAATCCATTCATCTGTCAATGGACATCTTGGCTGTTTCCATAGTTTGGCAATTTTAAACTGTGCAGCTATAAACATAGATACACATGCGTTAGTCTGATGGTTTGGTTTCCATTCTTTTGGGTAGATACCCAGAAGTGGTATTGCTGGATCATATGGTAGGTTCATTCCCATTCGTCTGAGGATCCTCCATATTGTTTTCCAAAGTGGTTGCACCAGTTTGCAGTCCCACCAACAATGTACTAGAGTTCCCACTTCTCCACATCCTTGCCAGCAGTTGTTGTTGTTCGTGTTTTTGATGATTGCCATTCTGATTGGGGTTAGGTGAAATCTCAAGGTAGTTTTGATTTGCATCTCTCTGAGTGATCATCTTTTGATTGACTAAAGCAATATCACTAATTCCATTCTATCTTTCTCCTAATGTCATTAAAAATAAAGAATGCTATAGGATTTACTGATTCAGTATAAACATAATTCATTTTAAAAATGTGGATGACATGTTTGAACATAAAGATATATACTCATGTGTCCCATGCAAGATATATATTATATTTTTTACAACTGATTTCCTGTAACTGTCACAATGCAATGATTTTGAATGATATTCCACATGAATATGTTTAAAGTTCTTGAAAGAACACCATTATTTTGTTCTACTTTGAATAAAATAGGCAAACATATTTTCTAAATTTACCACTATCAACTTGTTAAAAAAACAATGTCTCCAGATTATAAAAAACATTTAACCTCAGTGTAAAATTTAAGAAAAATAAAAATAAATATTAAAAACAATACTAATTTTTTCTGTGTGAAGCTGAGGATCAAACCCAGGGCCTTGTGCATGCTAGGTAAGTACTTTACCATTGAGATTTTTTCACAGCCCTAATATTAACACTTTTGATGAGTCCTGGATATGCATAAGTATAGTATGCAGCTACATATGTACAAATAATTATGCTACATTGTCACCATCACTATGAACCACATGACTATGTGAGACTATAATGCACCAATAAAAGGATAAAAACTACTACATACGTTGTTATATCATTTTATTGTATAATGTAAGAGAAGCAATTTTCCATGTCAATATTTATTAATTAAATCATCATTTTAGGACACGGTTGTTTCTAAGGAATAATTACATCAATAACACTTTAATAATATATTTCTTGGGAATTTAATAATAAGTTTCTAGAATTAAAATTATGGCATGATACTTTAAAACTTTAAAAATATTTGCTAATGATCAATCCTCCAGAAACATGGTGCCAACTTAATCTTCCATAAATGGAGTGAAGAGCCTTCACTATGTCTTTATTGAGCAGAGTATTACAATTGGGAAAATGATTGCAAATGATTATTAAGATACACTGGCTCTATATTTTGGCAATGTCATAAAAATCATTCAGGATTTTAGCAAGATAGTCCATCCTACTATGGCCTACTCAATCTTTTCCCCACATGAAAGATTAGAACCAATTTTAAAAAGATAATTTCTAGCTATATATTTTAATGACTTCATCAGCATTAATGTTTTCCAGGCAACTGTATTTTTAAGTACATACTTCAATGCCAATTTAAGATAGAAGCTAGGAGTACAAGAATGATAAATTTGGAAATTATCTTATTTTAAAGGCAGGTTGTTTAACTTAGTGCTGGCTTTTACTTTATGGTTGATAGAACCATATAACATGCAGATCACAAAAATGGGGCAATAATTAGATCAAGAATCTTTTCAAAGTGAATTAGGAAAATCTATTTCAATGAGAATCTATAATATTCAAATTTTAACTTTTGTTTTAAATGTCTGACTTATAGTAACTCTAACAGATCAGCATATGTGTTCTTAACTATTATACTCTACATGTTTTAAGTGATCATAGTAGAAATAATAAATAAGACAGAGCCGGGGGTGGTGGCGCACACTTGTAATCCCAGCCTTCAGGAGGCTGAAACCGGAGGATCCAGGTTCGCGGCCAGCCTCAGCTACCTAGTGAGTCACTCCGCAACTTAGTGAGACTCGGTTTCAAAATAAAGAATAAAAAATAGGGCTGTGGGTATAGCTCGGAGGTAGAATGCCCCTGAGTTCAATCCCCAGTACCGCAAATAAATAAATAAATAAATAAATAAGACATATTTTCTAGTTAATACAGTCAGGGATATTTTCAAAGTATGAGAAATTTATCTTTTTTCCTTTCAAAAAAAAAAACCACATGAAATATACAATAAAATATGTTGAATATATGATACAAAATAAACACATTGCTTACATATTTAGAGCACCTTGCCATATTAAGTTCATATTTATACTAAAAATGATTTATAAATATAGTCATTTTTTTAACTTTATAACATTTAAATTATCATTTAAATTATGCGTCTGTTTAGTTTTAAATTTGCTGTTGTTAATTTTACTACAAATTTCAGAGAGGCAATATGCAGTTGGCCTTCTATATCTTTTCATTCTTCATTCACAGGTTTAGTCAACCTTGGACTGTAAACTATATAGCGAGGCCTATGACAGTAAATACATAAAGAACTTTTCTTCTAATTATTCCCTAAACAACACAATATTGCCACTATTTACTTCATGTTCACTTTGTATTAGGTTTTATATATAAAGTATAAATGATTTAAAGTATATGGGAGCACCATATATATATGTATAGACTATACCATTTTATATAAGGAATTTGAGTTTCAGCAGATGTTGGGATATCCCGAGATTCTGGGATATCCCTGCTGATATTGAAGGATAACTGTAGTGTTGAATTCTCAAGTTTCTTTTTGTCATTAAAAATAGATATTTTTACCTAGGTTCTCCAATGAAATTAATAATAAAATTAAATATTTCTAAATCCATATAGATTTGATAAAGTTGCATGCAGTACCAATTCCATATTGTTTTAGTAACATTTCTCATTTTATTTGTACTTAAAGTAGAATATATTGAGATTTAAATAAAAAATGCTATAAGTACATTGAGATGGTTTGGAAAATATCAAAGGACAAATATAAACCAGGAATACATACAGAGGAAAACATATACTTAAATAGATTTTTTTTCCCATGGTGGTTACTTTGATTAAACATTAAGGCTATAAATATGCTTAGGATGGAGATTGGCAAATGTGTTCTACAAATTGCCAGACAATAAATATTTTAGACTTCTCAGCCCACATGGTCTCCACACCTAAGCATTTCTGCATTAATAGAAAAATGTGTGTGTGTGTGTGTGTGTGTGTGTGTGTGTGTGTGTGTGTGTAGCACTGGGAATTGAATCTAGGGGCATTCTACCTCTGAGCTACCCCCTAGACCTATGTTTCAGTGGGATTACAAAACAGCTTTAAAGAATATGTAAGCAAATGGGTATGCCTGCGTTTAATAAATGTTTAATTATAGAAAGAGACATAGGACAATTTCTGGCTTTGTGGGCTGTAGTTTGCTAACTCATCATTAGAGGCATTAAGGTTTGAGAGGAGATGCCAATATCCTAGCAGGGGTAGGAGTGACAGTATTAAGTTGTGACTGATGTTTGCTTCACAGAAAATCACATATAATACAGATTAGTATTATGAGAACAACTGCACCTATATTTTGAAAAATATTTCTTTTTTATTTTTGTGGTGCTAGAGGTTGAACCTGGGGTGTTCTGCCTGTGAGTTACACCCACAGCCCTATTTTCTTTTTTATTTTGAAACAGGATCTCTAAGTTGCTGAGGGTCCTGCTAAGTAGCTGAGGCTAGACTCGAACCTCTGTTCCTCCTGTCTCAGACTCCCAAGGACTAGGATTAAAGGTATGTGTCAATATGCCTGATTTAAAAAAAAATTACAAAAAAATAATAATAATAAAATTGGGGGCAGGAGATAGTTGAATAAAGGAAGACATCATTTTAGTTGCTTCAAGACTCAGAACTCAACCATTGGGAAGACTTCTTTTTAGCAAGAGAAAATAAGTCAGAACTCAACCAAATAAAGAGTCAAAATGTGATAAAATTGGACAAAGAACAGAGAGGAGAGGATTTAAAATTTCTCCTCGTGTCTCATCTGGTGAGAGGAGAGTGAAGATAGTATCATATTGGTGACCCCACACCTGTAGGGCCTAGTAGCTCTCAGAGATCAACTCCAGCAAAGAAGCAGGACCTAGTTGAGCCAGGAATTGCAGAGAATCACACTTAAAGCAATTGCATTCTTTTCTTCTACTCATATATCTCAATACAGCGACTCCCCAGACTGCCTAACCTAATTACCCGGTGAACTCCAATACATGCAGCTTAACTTGGATTGGGAAACAACAGACCCTTCCATGCAGAGACCACAGTGGCTACTATACCTCATCAAGACCACTGTGAATCTCCAAATCAATAAGAAAAGCCACCCAGAGAACTTCTGTGGCTGCAGCTGAACTTGATCCTTCCTGCAAGGACCCAAATGATGCTCATCAAGACTGCATTTACAAATCTTCCCAATGATATCCTGCACAGCTCCAGGGACATGTGAGGCAACAAATAGACATGAGGTGCCTGTGAGTTTGCAAATCATCCCTGTGGAAGTGAGGTGTAGATACAGTTGGAATTGGTAGAAACATGGATTAGCAGAAAGTTCCTAGGGACACTTGAGCAGGCAGGACTGAGGGTCCCCAGTTCACCACTGCAGGGTCTCCAAGAATAATCGTGTAATAGCTAACAGTGGTATCTGTGGGTGAAATAACTCAGCCAAACATGCTGCAGGTTCAAAGGGCTATAAACTAGCACCTGGCAGGGTTTGGGCACCACAAGGAACAAGGTTGGAGGCCAACAAGTTCTCACATGATAGCAGCTCTGCAGAGCAGCAGTGGTGCCCCTGGAGCTAAATAACCAAGCCACCCAAGCTCCAGGCTCAGAACAAGTGTCAGGCTTGTGTACAATACCTCTCTGGCCAGGACTTGGGCCCTGAAAGCAAGAGGCCGGGGGTTAGCAGAGGTTCACAGGATCACAGATGTAGGCTAGGAATGCAACACTCTCTCTGCCAGCAGAGTTTGCATCTGGTAGGTATGCAGGCCAGTGCTTGACAGTACTACACATGATGACAACCAGCAGATTAGCTGTGGTGTTGCTGAGCCATCAAAGCTCATTCAGCTGAGGCAAAAGCTCAGGTCATAGTAATTTCTGGCCCTGCTGAGCTTATATCCAGTGACTACAGAGGCAGGAGGTCAGCTCTCTGTAGGGTTTCATGGGTTTACAACCAGTAGAGTGGCAGTGGTGTCTCTGAGACATAAAATCCCAGTAAGCAGGGTGTAGGCTCTGAATAGAGCATCAAAGCCTCTGCCCCTGCTCAGTTTGGGCCTGAAGAACACAGTGGCCTGCAACAAATCAGAGATTCCTGATTATTTGCACTGAATAAAAATTATATCCTGTTAAAGAGGTTCTGGTAGGCAAACTAAAAAATCTGATTATATGAGACAGATTCATTGAGGTGAATATATACTCCCAGCATAGACCTTATTATAAAATAATAACAAATAGACAGGAATCTTACTCAAAGAGGAAGAGGATGCCAATACAATAGAAATACAAATCTGAAAATTCTGAAAACATGAGAATAAAGATAGTCACAAAAAGTAAAAAGTCAGATGCTCTTCCTAACATGCAGAATCTAGAGAGAAAGTGGGTCATAAGAGGGATCCTAGATGAAGAAGGAGAAACCTTAGATGAGCAAAGAAGGTGATTAAAGTAAAGGTGATTGGAGGGAGGGAAATACCCAAATGCACAAGATGTACATTCACAAACATATCAAAGTCAACCACTAAGCTGAACATGAGAAGGAGGGAGAGGAGAGGGAATGGGATATGAATTGCAGAAGGGTTAAATGAGAGATGTATGCATGTATAACTCTACCAGCTTGTACCTCACAAAGATGTATGATTACAACACACCAATTAAAAAAAAATTTAAAAAGACCAACAAAGAAAAAATAAACTCCCACAACTCAACAAGGGAGATCACCAACACTGATCTTCAGAACATACCAGAAGATCTCAGAATTTTGATTCTCAATATAATTGTTGGCCTCAGAAATGAAATCAGAGAAAGTGTACAGGAAATTAAATAATATATGAGTAGAGAAATTGAAGTCTTAAGTAAGAATCAAAAAGAGGCTTTTATCAAATGAAGGAAACAATAAATGAGTTAAAGATCTCAATAGAAACCACATCTGGCAAACCAGACCATACAGAAAATAGAGTCTCAGTCTTGAAAAACAGCTCATTCAAAACTAATCACTTAGTCAACAATATAGAAAACATGATAACAGACTGGCACATCCAAGCAATAGGGGATAATATTAAATGACCCATCTTATGGATAATAAGCATCAAAGAGGATCTAAAAGCACAAATCAAGGGAATTGGAAACCTCTTCAGAGAAATAATATCAGAGAATTTTCTAATAGTAAAAGAGCCAGGCATGGTGGCACACACTTGTAATCCCAATACTTGGGAGGCTGAGACAGGAGGATCACAAGTTCGTAGCTACTTAATGAGGCTCTCCACAACTTAGTGAGACTACTTGAAAAATAAAGAATAAAAATAGGACTTGGGTGTAGCTTGGAGGTAGAATGTCCCTGTGTTCAATCCCTAGTACCACAAAAATAAATAAATAAATAAATAGTAAAAGAGTTAGACATCTACATAAAGGAGACATTCAGAATATAAACAAGACATGATCAAAGAAGAACTTTTAACATAGTCATTGTAGGGATTGCTCATGTTATGTGGCATTTGGCACTTACAGGCTCTGACCTTTCTTGGTGAAATCTGACCCCTCAGACCTAGGGAAGCTGGTGGGTGGGTCAAGGAAAGGCCTACCTCCCTCCCCCGCAGCTATAGGTGATGAGATCTGCTCCCATTGGCTCCCCTTCCCCAGCTTCACCTCCCTACCTGACCTGCCCATATAATCTATTGTGTGTTCCAATAAAGTTGAGTTCCTGCGGCGCTGCCTGACCGCTGACTGGACTCCCGGCCGGTGCTGGTTTTTGGGGGGCTTCCCCGACTCCCCAGGTGGTGGGCCCGGCCGCGACACTCTCCCTCTCGCTCGGCCCCGACGGGCAAAGCGGTTGGTCTGCTTTGCCCTACCCCGTGTGGCGTGGGACGCGACATCCGTTGCGTGGAACGCTACATCTGGTGCCAGCGTGTGAGACCTCTAGGAGGACTCCAGGAGAAATCCAGAATCTCGCCGACAAGCTAATCGGACTTCGGGTGAGTGTACCTCCATAAATTACGGGGCAGTCTTCCTCTATAACCCTTCTCTTCACTCTTTCAAGTCGGGGACTCATCTTAGTTAAGGTCGCCCCATGGCTCCCGGAGAGTAACCTCTTTGACTGGAGCACGTGGGATCAGGTTCAAGAGAGGCACAGTCCAATTCTGCCTTCCATCATTCACCCCCCTCCAAAAGTACAGTCAGGCACCCCTCTTCCCCCTAATACCCCCTCAACATTGTCGAGGCACAATTCTTTGGAGTCACCTAATAAGCTGCCTGAGGAAAAGCCCCCTGACCCATTTGGGAGTGCTCCATGGCCTCAATCTCGGCTCTATCCCTCTTTACCCCAACAACCTGAGGCCCTAAAACATAGTTTGGCTCCTAAAGGGCCCTCCAACCCCCTTCGGGAGGCTTCTACCCCCCTACTCTACCTGGAGCCAGGTGCTCCCTCAGGCTTGCTAATTTGGGCACAAAGATGGCCATTAACTCGGCCATTAACACATTCCTAGGGTGGGTGGCAGGGCGGAGTCTCTCTCTCCCCTTCCCCCTCCGGAGGTGGAGAGGACCTCCAGGCAAAACCAGCAAAGCCCCCTGCTTGTCACCTTTACCCAGTTAACCTTAACCCTGGGAAAAATAGGCCTGCCCCCTGGTATCCCAGTAATTTAAAAAAAACTTAAAAAGGATAGCCCCAATTCTCTGTGGGCTAAAACAATCCTCCAGGGACTCGATGACCAAAATTACATAAAACAGGAAACAGAGGGGAGGTCCGCCCTTTCTGCCGGCCAGCTAAATCCCCCGAGGGCGCTACCCCCTGCGGCTGCTCACAGGCAGGCCGCCACAGCTGCCGCCTCTCTCATCTCCCTCCCCTAAACCTAGCCTCACACGGGGCACCAGATGTAGCGTTCCACGCAACGGATGTCGCGTCCCACACCACACGGGGTAGGGCAAAGCAGACCAACCGCTTTGCCCGTCGGGGCCGAGCGAGAGGGAGAGTGTCGCGGCCGGGCCCACCACCTGGGGAGTCGGGGAAGCCCCCCAAAAACCAGCACCGGCCGGGAGTCCAGTCAGCAGTCAGGCAGCGCCGCAGGAACTCAACTTTATTGGAACACACAATAGATTATATGGGCAGGTCAGGTAGGAAGGTGAAGCTGGGGAGGGGGAGCCAATGGGAGCAGATCTCATCACCTATAGCTGCGGGGGAGGGAGGTAGGCCTTTCCTTGACCCACCCACCAGCTTCCCTAGGTCTGAGGGGTCAGATTTCACCAAGAAAGGTCAGAGCCTGTAAGTGCCAAATGCCACATAACATGAGCAATCCCTACAGTCATTTTTATTTTTATGTGACATGGAGAAGCAATAGCCAAGGAAGGAATCTTAAAAACATTGAAAATAAAGCAATGAGTAACATTCAGAGGCAAAACAAAAGAATCCTTCAGGATCTTTCAACTCAAGTTATGAAAGCCAGGAGGGATTGTATAATGTACTCCAAACCCTGGAAGAAAAAATATTCCAACTAAGACTGCAAAGCCAGGTATGGTGGTGCACACTTGTAATCTCAATACTTGGGAGGCTGATACAGGAGGATCACAGGTTTAAGGACAGCTTCATCAAGTAGTGAGACTTTCATCAACCTAGTGAGACCCTGTTTTAAAATAAAAACTAAAAAAAAAAAAATGGGACTGGTGTTATAGCTCTAAAAAAATGTATTCATGACAACCAATCCAAAACTAGAAAAAATACTCAAAGAAATAAAACACAAAGAAGAAAAAAGAAGAAAAGAGCCCAAGATGGTGTCTGAGTGAAACACCTTTCCTCAGGCACTGTGAGCTCGAACGAAATCTGCCATAAAAGCAGCTTCTTGACGGAAAAAAAAAAAGCAACAAAAGACAAACAAAGCAACAAAAATTGAACTACAACTAAAGAGACCCCAGAAACCAGACCAGGGAGAGCAAAGGAGCCTGTCCTTGCAGCAGTGGCCCCCAGCCACCATGGTGGCCATTAAGCCACAGCCCAACATGGGGGTCTACTAACACTGCTGCATACCCTGCCACCAGGCATGGAGTAAGAAACTCCAGAACTCCTAACCAGGTGGTGGATCCCCCCACATTCCACAGTGATGGGAACGAGTGGGACGACTCGCTTAAGCCCCCTCAGGACCACCCATCTCACTTCTCCCTCCAGAGCCTGAGCCGTGATCAACTGCTCCACAGAACTTGAATCAAAACTGCCACAAAAGCAGTTTCTTGACAGAAGGAAAGAAAAGCAAAGAAGAAAAAAAAAAACTGAATAAAGCAACAAAAGCAGCTGAACAGAACCCAGGGAGAACAAAGGAGCCAGCGGGCACGCACAGCAGTGGTGCACTCTGCAAACCAGCGGCTGCCATCTTGCCATCCTCCATCTTGCCTGCTGCCCAGAGCAGGGTCTATTAGCACCAAGATCCCCAACGACCTCCTACACTCCCAGGAACCAGAGTTGGAGTAAGTGACTACAGAACTCCACACCCTAATCAGGTGGCATATTCCCGCAGGATCAACAGTGATCAAGAACACCTGAGACAATGATCTTAAGCCTGCAGTGAGGAAACCCAGCTCACCCCTCCCACCAGAGCAGCAGGGATCTGTAAGTTGGATTGCACCCCCAGGGTGCAAGGACCCTTACACAAAGGACAGACTCAGTCATCTGCCCTTCTAGTTATTGGGTAGGAGCAGAACTGTGGGAGGGACTCAGTACACACAGGGCATCAAGAACATCCATACACCCTGGTAATGTCCAGCACTTAGATTGCACTCTTGCCACCAGCAAAGGCAGAGAGAGATGCAGACAGGTCCTGTGGAGTGCTCAGAGACACAAACTTGCAGTGGGAGAGGCACCAGCAGAACTCCTTACCTGCAATGACAGAGCAAATAAGAATGCCAGAGCCACACTTGAAAATCTAATAGAGTGGGCAGATATTTAAAAGCTGAAAATATCCACACAGATCCAAAAGGACTGCTGAGGCCAACTCAGCTTTGTATTTACAAACAAGCAGGGTTTTTGTTTTTATTTCTTGTTGTTGGTTTTTTCTTTTGTGTGTGTGTGTGTGTGTGTGTGTGTGTGTGTGTGTGTGTGTGTGTTTTCTGGTTTTTTTGTTTTGTTTTGTTTTTACTCGTTTTGTTTTGTATTGCCTTGATTTACTTATGTTTGTTTGGATGATTGGTTGCTTTGTTATTTTTTGCTCAGTTTGTTGACTCCCCTCCTTATCCCTTTTACAAGCTTCTCTCCCTCTCTCTCACCTATATACTTCTCCTCAAAGCCTTTTCTTTTCACTTTTCATTTTTCTTTTTTCCCTGTCTCATAGCAAGACCATCTCATCCTACCACACCTAAAACTCTACATTGACTACCAGAATCCCCAGACATATCCACTATCTCTAATTCTTTACCATATATCACCTCAACACTCAACCTCTTATTCCACTGGACCATATCCTCTACTTTACCCTATTCTTGAATTTATCACTGTGACTTCTCACCCAGCCTTTACCACTGAGCACAACCTGTCCCTGTATATACCAGCAGACATCTCTAAACCCCCACTGCAGAGATTGGACCAGAAAGCCTGCAAGAGCAGCAAAGATATAAATTTAAGAACGGGGAAACCAGGGGAAGGAAAAAAGGAAAGAAATAATGAGCCACCACAACCCCTCAATAACAGATCTCAACAACCCAGAATGGCAGAGATTACTAGAAGAACAATTCAGATCTTTAATACTAGAATCAATACAAGATTTTCAGAAAGAATGTAGGGAGAGTTGGAAAGAAATAAAGGAACAAATAAACAAAGAATCTGACACCCTGAACAGGAACCAAAGAGAAACATTGAAGGAAGTGAAAGATGCAATAACTGAAGTGAAGGCATCAATACAAACTATAAACAGTAGATTAGACCACATGGAAAATAGAATATCACTCTTAGAAGATGACCATACCAAAAATGAATCCATAATACATAATTTAGAAAAAAAATTCGACAGTATGAATTGGACATGGATGAGATCTGGGCCAATTTTAAAAGAGCTAACCTAAGAATAATAGACATAGAAGAGGGGTTAGAAGTTGAAACTAACGGAATAAACAATCTCTTCAAAGAAGTAATATCAGAGAATTTTCCAAACATAGAAAGAGAAGTTGATACACAGGTACAGGAAACATACAGAACTCCCTCGAGACAAGACCAAAGAAGAGGTTCACCATGCCACATAGTAATCAAGTTGACTAATGTAGAGGCTATGGAGAAAATTCTAAAGGGAACAAAAGTAAAATGCCAAGTGACATTTAGAGGCAAACCAATCAGAATCACTCCAGACCTCCCAAATCAAGTCATGAAAGCCAGGAGTGGCTGGAGTAACATATTCCAAACTGAAAGAAAATAACTTGCAGCCAAGATTCTTCTACCCAGCAAAACTGTACCTCAAAATTGACAGGGATATAAAAACCTTCCATAACAAACAGAAACTGAAAGAAACTTTGTCTTCCAAACTAGCACTAGAGAAAATACTCAATGAGATCAACTAAAAAGAACAAATAAGTACACATCAGAACAAGAGAAACAATAATTTCCACGAAGCAAACAACAAAGCAAAGAATAATCACCACCAAAAACAGAAGTCAAAATTCAAAATGTTAGTAATTAAAAGTCATCTTTCAATAATCACATTGAACATAAATGGTCTCAACTCCCCAATAAAAAGGCACAAAGGAGCAAAATGAATTAAAACCCAAAATCCATTTATATGCTGCCTGCAAGAAACACACCTTACAAGCAAAGATTACCACAAACTAAAGTTGAAGGACTGAAGTAAGATAATCCATGTCAATGGAACTTGAAGACAAGCAGGAGTAGCAACCATGATATCAGATAAATTAGACTTCAAGCCTAAGCTTATCAGAAGAGACAAAGCAGGTCATTTTTTTACCAGTAAAAGGAACAATCCAGCAAGAAGAAATAACAATTATCAACATCTATGCCCCAAACATAGGTGCAGCTACTTTTATAAAACAAATTCTCCATGATATAAAGACACACCTAGATCCCAATACACTAATATTGGGAGACTTCAATACTCCTCTCACATGACTAAACTGATCATATAAACAAAAGATTAGTAAAGGCACTTTAGATCTAAAGAATACCATAAACCAAATGGACCTATTAGACACATATAGACTCTTTCACCCAACTACAGCTGAATTCATATTTTTCTCAGCTGCACACGGAACCTTCTCCAAAATAGACCACATTCTGGGTCATAAAGCAAGCATTGGCAAATTCAAAAAATGTAACATAATTCCCTGCATCTTTTTAGACCACAATGGAGTGAAATTAGAACTAAACTCTAAGAAGACCGGGAGAACCCATGTAAACACATGGAGACTGAATACCACACTACTGAATGAGGATTGGGTCATAGAAGAAGTAAGAGGAGAAATAAAAAAAAATCCTAGAAACCAAAGAAACAGTGACACAACATATGGAAACCTTTGGGACACTTTGAAGGCAGTATTAAGAAAAAAAATTATAGCACTGAGAGCCCACATAAGAAGAACAGAAAATCACCAAATAAATACCCTAATGAGACAGCTCGAAGCACTCAAAAAACAAGAGCAGTACAACCCCAAAAAGCTGGTTTCTTGAAAAAATAAGCAAGATAGATAAACCATTGTCCACCTAACCAAAAGAAAGAAAGAATCAACCCAAATTACCAAAATAAGAGATGAAAAAGGTGGTATTACCAACCACCAACAGTGTGGAAATACAGAGGATCATTAGAAACTATCTTGAAAAAACTATACTCCAACAAAATGGAAAATCTAGAAGAAATTGACAATTTTCTACATACATATAACCTTTCTAAATTGAATCAGGATGATATAGAAAACTTAAATCAACCAATAACAATCAAACAGATAGAAATAGCAATAGAGAGTTTACCATCAAACAAAAACCCAGGGCCAGATGGTTTTCCAAGTAAATTTTATAAAACATTTACACAAGAGCTGCTCCCAATACTCCTCAAAGTATTTCATGAAACAGAAAGAAACGGGACCCTTCCAAACATATTCTATGAAGCCAACATCACATTAATACCAAATCCAAATAAAGACAGCTCAAGAAAAGAAAACTATAGGCCCATATCATTGATGAACTTAGATGCAAAACTGCTAAACAAAATACTAGCCATGTGCATTCAAGACCACATCAAGAAAATTATACACCATGACCAACTCGGGTTTATCCCAGGGATGCAAGGTTGGTTCAACATATGAAAAACAATCCATGTAATTCATCACATAAACAGACTTAAAGACAAAAATCACATGATCATCTCAATTGATGCTGAAAAAGCATTTGATAAAATCCAACACCCATTCATGCTAAAAGCACTTCAGAGAATTGGAATAGAAGGAACGTACTGCAATATCATAAAGGCAATGTACAGTAGGCCCACAGCCAACATCATATTAAATGGAGAAAAACTGCAAGAGTTCCCACTAAAAACAGAACAAAACAAGGATGTCCATTATCACCTCTTCTGTTCAATATAGTACTTGAAACTCTAGCCAGAGCAATAAGGCAAGAGAAGGAAACCAAAGGGGTAAAAATAGGGAAAGAAGAATTAAAACTATCCCTTTTTGCAGATGACATGATACTATACTTAGAAGACCCCACAAAGTCAGCCAAAAAACTTATAGAACTGATCAACAAATTAGGCAAAGTGGATACAAAATCAGTCTTAAAATATCAGAAGCTTTCCTGTATGCCAACCATAAATCCACTGAAAAAGAAAATCAGAAAACAATTCCATTCACAATAGCACCCTGAAAAATAAAACTTAGATATAAGGAACACTATAAAAAGTTCAAAAAAGAAATTGAAGAACTCAGAAGATGGAAAGATCTTCCATGCTCTTGGATAGGCAGAATAAATATCATCAAAATGGCCATCCTCCCAAAAGTGATCTACAGATTCAATGCAATACCCATGAAATTACCAAGGTCACTCCTCACAGACATATAAAAATCAGTCCTTAAATTCATTTGGAACAACAAAAAGCCCAGGATAGCCAAAGGAGTTCTTAGCAACAAGAACCATGCAGGAAGTATCACAATACCTTACTTCAAACTCTACTACAAAGCCACAGATTCAGAAATAGAACCACGTGCTTACAGTCAATTGATTTTTGACAAAGGAGCCAAAAACATGGGAAAAAGATAGCCTCTTTAACAAATGATTTTGGCAAAACTTGTTAAGCATATGCAGGAAAATGGAAATAAATCCCACTTTCGCACCCTGCACAAAAGTTGACTCAAGGTGGATCAAAGACCTGGAAGTCAGGCCAGAGACCTTGCAGCTACTTGAAGAGGGCATAGGCCCAACACTTCAACACATACGCACAGGTAAAGACTTTCTCAACAAGACCCCAAAAGCAAAAGCAACTCAAAGGAGGATCAATACATGGGATTGCATTAAACTGAAGAGCTTCTCTGCAGCAAAGGAAACTATTAAGAACCACAACAGAGAACCCACAGAGTGGGTGAAAATTTTTGCCAGCTACTCTTCTGATAGAGGTCTAATACATAGGATATACAGAGAACTCAAGAAACTCACAGCTAAGAAAACAAATAACCCAATCATAAAATGGGCAAAGGATCTAAAATAGAAAATTCACAAAAGAAGAAATACAAATGGCCAATAAATGGATGAGGAAATGTTCTACATCATTAGCAATCAGAGAGATGCAAATCAAAACTACCTTGGTGATTTAACCTAACTCCAATCAGAATGGCAATCATAAAAAACATGAAAAACAACAAATACTGGTGAGGGTGTGGAGAAGTGGGAACCCTAATACATTGTTGGTGGGATTGCAAACTAGTGCAACCACTTTGGAAAACAGTATGGAGGATCCTCAGATGAATGGGAATGAACCTACCTATGATCCAGCAATACCACTTCTGGGTATCTACCCAAGAGAATGGAAACCAAACTATCAGACTGACGCATGTGTATTATGTTTATAGCTCCACAATTCACAATCGCCAAGCTACGGAAACAGCCAAGATGTCCATCAACAGATGAATGGATTACAAAACTATGGGATATGTACACAATGGAATTTTACTCAGCCATAGAGAAGAGCAAACTCATGTTATTTGCATGGAAATGGATGCAACTGGAAAACCTTATGTGAAGTGAGATTAGTCAGTCACAAAGAATAAAAAAGCATATGTTCTCCCTAATATGCTGATGCTAGGGAGAAAATGGAGCATAAGAGGGACTCCAGATGAAAAAGGAGAAACTCTAGGTAAGCAAAGAAGTTGACTTAACTGAATGGGATGGGAGGGGGGTAAGGGGAGGGACACCGTAATACACATGATGCACTTTCACAAATATATCAAAGTCAATCACTAAACTGAATTTGAGAAGGAGGGAGGGAGAGGGAGTGGGGAGGGAATTGGGGAAGGGATTAAATGAGAAATGTTTGCATATATGTCTTTATCAGCTTGAACCTAACAAAGATGTATGATTACAATGCACCAATTAATAAATAAAAAAAGAAAGAAATGTAGAACCAGAAAAGAGATTAATTTCACCAGATAGGAAACTAAGCAAAGGAGAAATAACACTACATTAAACAGAAAAGATAACTCAAAATGACAGGAAAAAAAAAAACATTAAACAGCATAGACTGGCAATGTGGATTAAAGAACATAATCCAACGATATACTGTTTGTAAGAAACTCACTTAGTAGGGCCAAGATATCCATAGACTAAAGGTGAAAGGCTGGAAAAAAATATACCTTCCAAATTGAGACTGGAAATAATCAGAGATGGTAACACTCATATCTGACAAAGCAAAATTTAAGTTAAAACTTAACAGAAGAGATAAAGCAGTTCACTTGTTATTAATAAAAGAAACTATCCAACAAGAGGAAGTAATTATAGTAAACACGTATACCCTAAATGTGGGCACACCCCATTGTATAAAGCACATTCTTTGGGATATTAGATCTCAAATAGACCCGAAATACAAAAATATTGGTAGACTTCAACACACCGTCCACACCACTAGATCAATCTTCCAGGCAAAAGGTAAGTACTCTTCAGACTTTAAAAACACTATAAACAAAATAGACCTAATAGAAATGTATAGAATATTGTGACCAACAACATCTGAATACATATTCTTCATAGCTGCTCATAGAACTTTCTCCAAAATAGGCCAAATTTTGAGCTACAAACCAAGTATCAGTAAATCCAGAAAATGTGATATAATTTCTTGTATATTTTCAGATAATAATGAAAAGAAAATAGAAATCAATAACAGGCAGACCAAAAGAACTTACATAAATACATGGAAATTGAATGATACATTCTAGAGTAAGGTAGAATAAGGACTGGATTATTGAAGAAATAAGGGACGAAATAAAAAGAAAACCTAAGAAAAAATAGAGACGCAATGAAGCAAAACTATGGGGAACTTTGTATGTGGTTTTAAGAGGAAATTTTTCTGAATTTGTTGATCAGTTCTATAAGTTTTTTGGTTGAGTTTGTTGGGTCTTCTAAATATAGTATCATGTCATCTGCAAAAAGGGATAGTTTTAGTTCTTCTTTCCCTATTTTTATCCCTTTGGTTTCCTTCTCTTGCCTTATTGCTCTGGCTAGAGTCTCAAGTACTATATTAAACAGAAGAGGTGATAATGGACACCATTGTCTTGTTCCTGTCTTTAGTGGGAACTCTTGCAGTTTTTCTCCATTTAATATGATGCTGGCTGTAGGCCTATTGTATATTGCCTCTATGATTTTGAGGTATGTTCCTTCTATTCCGATTCTCTGTAGTGCTTTTAGCATGAATGGGTGTTGGATCTTGTCAAATGCTTTTTCAGCGTCAATTGAGATGATCATGTGA
>PVLC010029931.1:0-19580 GCA_004027655.1 Graphiurus murinus
TTTCGGTACTGGGGATTGAACTCAGGGGTATTCTACCTCCGAGCTATACCCCCAGCCCTATTTTTTATTCTTTATTTCAAAACAGGATCTCACTAAGTTGTGGAATGCCTCACTAGGTAGCTGAGACTGGCTGCAAACCCGGATCCTCCGGTCTCAGCCTCCCAAATGCTGGGATTACAAGCGGGCACCACCATGTCCGGCTAGAAGCCACATTTCTAATACTTAGTGAAGAAATTTGGAGATGCCTCAGAACCCAGTAAGTTATTAGCCCTCAAGTGAAATCCTGTGAAGACCCGGAAGGAAAGAAGATCCGGGGAGGAAGGTCACCTCCCTTTCTGGGGTGCTCAGCTACAGTGAACTCAGTCAATAAACCCTTTTAACCTCTAGATCCTAGTTTTTCTTTTCTCTCCTCTGCAGCATTCAGGCTTCTTACATTAGATCTTTAGTCAGTTCCTACAAGTAATTTAACATTTTGCTTACAGTTTTCATATCTTTGTAGGTTCACGCAACATCTTAATATTTTTGTCCTTGGTCACTTAGGCAATTAATTTGTTTCTCAAGAATGAATATCCTCTCCTCTGTTTTATTAAATAAACTATCTTCAAAAGCATCTGTCTGAGCTCTAGGAAGCACTGTTCAGACCTGATGAATTCTCATTCTTGATCCTATCCCTTCCACGTGTTGTCATTTTCAGGCTGTGGCTGACTCTGTTTTCTCTCATTCCGGTGGCAGCTTCTATTCTGGACAATTGCTTTGGATTGCTTTATCTTCCCCTTCTGGCAGCCAGGTCTGCATAGGTGAGATCGGCTTTTGATCTACCTTTGTTTGCTATTTTGCCTGCTTTGAGCTGTGTAAATTCTTTGTGTCAGAGAATGTGCAGTGCCTTCCAATCCTTCTCCACTTTTTTCTTACCAGTAAAATGCTTTCTTTTTTTTTTTTTTGCACCAAATTTTTCTGCCTGCCTCCAGGCAAGAGAGACATGGACCAATGGGATGTAAGTATGTCCTTTCTCTTCTTCTGGGCAGAAACCAGGGCTTGATGCAGGAGGCAGAGAAGCATCTTATAAACTATGAGGGACCAAGCAAGTGCATGGTTTATGAAGGGCAAAAAAAAAAAAAAAAAAAAAAAGGGAGGAAGAACCCAAGTATCTGATGATGAAATAGACCTGCTACACCACACTTGAAATGCCTATCTGCGCACTTTTTCTTACAGAGCAAAAAATAAATCTCCTGCCGGGTGTGGTGGCGCACGCTTATAATCCCAGCATTTCAGAGGCTGAGACCAGAGAGGATCAGGGTTCGAGGACAGCCTCAGCTACCTAGTGAGGCACTCCGCAACTTAGTGAGACCCTGTTTCCAAATAAAGAATAAAAATAGGGCTGGGGGTATAGCTCGGAGGTAGAATGCCCCTGGGTCCAATTCCCAGTATCACAAAAAACTAAAAATAAAAATAATAAATAAATAAATCTCCTGATTTGTTTAAGTCACTCCCAGGACAGTTTTCTTAGCTTCCAACTGTATGCAATCCCTCATAGTCTCAGCTATTATTTCCCCTTAGAAAACTAGCCAGTGTTGGGAAGTGAGGTGCTTTCCACTCTCTGAACCAGGAATTGACAAACCATCCCACAGGCAACCTATCATCCCATATCGTGGTCCTGAAGAGAAGTGTCTTGGTGCCCAATTCTTCTGCGATATAGGTCCAAGCCTCTGCCAGCCCAAGAGACGGACCTTCATGAGTCAGCTTGGATCGCTATAAGACAACACCACGTACGAGGTAACTTAAATGGCATGTATATCTTTGTCACAGTTCTGGGGACTAGATGGCTGAGATGAGGATGAGAACGCAGCCTTGTGCTATAGTTTAGATCTGAAATGCCCCCCATAGGCCTGTGTGTTACACGCTGGGTCACCTTGGAAACGTTCTAGTACCTCCCAATAGCACCAAAAGCTTGCGACCAACCCAAAGATGGGCCTTTGGGAACATTTCAGCCCCAAGATACAGCAATGGTATGAGTGTTCAGATGACATTCATATCTAGAACAGTGCTTCTGATCTGGTGGTCTTCACTTGCTTAGCTATTTTTGCTGTTTGGGATCATACATAATACAACTATTGACTCAATTTTCTTTTGAAAAAGTCTCTTTTTTTTTTTTTTTTTTTTTTTTTTAGCAGTACTGCGGATTGAACCCAGGGGCATTCTACCTCTGAGCTATACCCCCAGCCCTATTTTTTATTCTTTATTTTGAAACAGGGTCTCACTAGGTTGCAGAGTGCCTCACTAGATAGCGGAGGCTGGCCGTGGATCCAGATCCTCCGGTCTCAGCCTCCCAAATGCTGGGATTACAAGCGTGCGCCACCACAACCGGCAAAAATTCTCTGTATTGAAAAATCCTAAATCACTTAAGATTCCTCCTACCTCACATAGGTGGAGCAGGCCCATGCTAATTAAATGCAGTTGCTGATAAGGTGGTGCAGGCCTGTAATCCCAGCTACACAGGAAGATGAGGCAGGACAATTCTGAGTTCAAGGCCAGCCTGGACAAGACCTTGTCTCAAAATAATAAATAAAAAGGACTAAGGATGTAGCTCAGTGGTAAAGCATCTTGGGGTTTCATCTCCAGTACTGCAAACAAATAAAAAATAAAAAAAATTAAAAGAAAACTAAGCCAGGCATGGTGGTGCACAATTGTAATCCCAGTACGGAGGCTGAGACCAGAGGATCTGGGTTCACAGCCAGCCTCAGCTACTTAGTGAGGCCTGCCGCAAATTAGTGAGACCCTGTTTCAAAAATAAAGAATTAAAAATAGTACTGGGGGTGTAACTGGAAGGTAGAATGCCCCTGGGTTCAATCCCCAGTACAGCAAAAAAAAAAAAACTAATTAAATGGAGTTTTGTTTGTTTGTTTGTTTATGAAAAAGAATGAAATGGAGCTACCCATGGCCCTTTTGATGTTCTTCTAAGCTTAAAATGTCCATTCCACCTCTCTCTAAGAGACAAGTCAAACATCTCAGGACAAATAAAATAGCAACGAGCAAAGTCTCCAATTGCAAACCCTCCCCCAAATACTTGGAAAATGGAGATAGAAAAAAGGATTTGTTCACAGGGTTTATAGTTTGAAGAATTCATGCAGTTTCCTCCATTTCTCATCTGTTTTCTGAAGCTTTTTCTTCACTTTCTCGTTCAATAAAGAAAGGCTGAATAACAGCTGTTTCAGCTTGAGCTCTTATAAATTGGAAATGGATTTTTAGTAATGCAGCAAAATTCTGTACCACAAAAATCGATGAACCCCACGGACTGTGATATGAGGGATTTGACCTATTTAAGGAAAGCACTAAAGGATTAATGAAATGCAGTGGCAAGTCCTATAATGCTTTGTGTTTCTCTGGCTTGCCTTTCTACTTCTTGCCTATATTTTTGGGAAGGGGTTTAGACTGAGTCAGACTCACCTAAGCAGCCCTCCGTCCACAAAGCTCTTCCCATCCTTGCTGATTTCCATGCCCCCCCACCCCCATCCTTAGGGCTCCCTGAGCACTAGAGATTTAAAAAAAATTCTCATAACATGTTTACACACCTTCCCCTCATGTCTATTCTCCACTACCACCATGTGTTCCTTGAGGGTACAGAACATGTCATTGCTGGGAATAACTATGCATTATTGCGTGTGTGTGTGTGTGTGTGTGTGTGTGTGTGTGTGTGTGTGTGTTACTGGAATTGAACCCAGGGGCATTCGGAGATAAACCCCAGACCTATTTTATTTTTATTTTGATCTCACAACTTGTTGAGGCTGTCCGTGAACCTGCAATCCTCCTGTCTCAGCCTCCCAAGGACTGAGATTACAGGCATGAGCCACCACACCTGGCTTAAATTAATTATCTTAATTTAGTATGATTACCTGAGATATACAGACTGCCCTCTTCCCACCTCCACATTTTGATTCATTTTGCTTCATAATCTATGATGTCTTACCTTTCTTCTCTCTGGCTGCTCAAATACCAACCATCCATTAAGGACAACTTCAATTCCAACCTCCTCCATGACTACTGGTCCTTGATTCTTTTCCCTCAAATCCTGTAGCACATTTTACACTGCCCAGGTTCACCCCTGGTGTAAAGTTCTTTGCTTTGCCTGCTCACATTTCTTGTGTTTGACTTTCCCTTCAACTGTATTTCAGGAGTCCTCTCTTATCCAAAGTTTCACTTTCCATAGTTCCAGTTATCCATAGTCGACCACAGTCTGAAACTATTAAATGGAAAATTCCAGAAACAAATACTCCATAAGTTTTAAATGGTGTACTCTTCAGAGTAGCATGATGAAATCTTGTGCTTTCCTGCTCCATCCTACCCAGACTATAAACCATCTTTTGGTCCAGTGTGTCCAGGCTGTATGTGTTACCTACCCCTTAGTCATTTAGTAACTATCTCAGTTATCAGGTCAACTGTCACAATATCACAGTACTTGCATTTAAACAACCCTTATTTTTCTTAATAATGACTCCTAAGAACAAGAGTAGCATTTTTTTTTTAGTACTCGGGATTGAACCCAGGGGCATTCTACCTATGAGCTGCACCCCAAGTCCTATTTTTTATTCTTTATTTTGAAACAGGGTCTCACTAAGTTGTGGAGAGCTTCACTAAGTAGCTGAGGCTGGGGATTACAAATGTGTGCCACCACACCCGGCTAAGAGTAGCAATTTGAATAAACAGTTAGCAAGTTGGATAAGTCAAAGATAAGTTAGAAAAGGCTTCCTTTAAGTGAAAAGGTGAGAATGTCCAGTAAAATATTTTAAGAGAGAAAGAGACCACATTCACATAACTTTTCTTAAAGTGTATTGCTTCCATTGTTCTATTTTATTATTGTTGTTGATCTCTTACTCTGCCTAATTTATCAATTATACTTTATCATAGGTATGTGTGCTTAGGGAAAAAAAAGCTTAGTATACAGAAGCTTTGGTACTAGCCCCAGATTCAAGCATGCACTACAGGTCTTAGAGGTCTTAGAAAGTATTCTCCATGGATAATAGGAAAGAACTGTATAAGGTCGCTGAATAGCATTCAGTATCATGGAATGACTAAATGTGCTTTTCATGGGTGACATATGCTTTGCTCTCCAGCTGACCATTCCTGTATCACTAAGCTTGGCCCATTGCTCAGGCCCTGGCACCACCCACCCTCCTGGTCCCCAGCCACTTAGCTAGAGTGCACCATGACTTAGCTGCAAGCCCTTCCAGCCTGGCCTGCCTCTGGGCTGATAAGGTCCAGGTCCCTCAGTCTGAGGTGAGAGCAGGGGTGAGTGGGGGGAATTTGTCTCAGCATTCCTAGCTCCAATACTAAGTGCCGAATTCCCCTGAGTTAGATTGACAGAGGCAGTGAATGACAGTGAAATCAGTAAGCCAAGTAGCCAGGAAGACCATATCCATCATTATGACAGAGCGCCATTATGCTGTTGATGGAGGAATTGAGATCCTTGGCAGGGAATTAACCTCTACGAAAGGGTTCTTGACCTGGGGGTCTGTGAACCCACAAGGATGGTGGATAGAATTCAAGCATATATGAACTGAGGTGGTATTTTCAATTCCGATTGCTCTTGTTACAAATTACCACAAGCACCACAGCTTAACACAACACAAATTCATTCAAGGTGTTGCCAAGGCTGCGTTTTTCTGGAAGATCTACAAGGAACGCCATTTCTTGGCCTTTTTCCTGTTCCTGGAAACTTTGGTTCATGACAGCTATATTCCAACATTGTCATAGCTTCTTGTCTTGTTCTAACACTCTTGTGTCCCTCTTATAAAGACCCTTGTAATTGCACTGGGTCCAGAATAATCTCCCTATCTTAAGACCACTTACTTAATCTTATAGAGCCAACTTCCCTGTGTCATATGAGGTAATATATTCAAATTTCAGTGATTGGGAATAGATATTTTTGAGGAGTCGCCATAGGAAGGCTAAAATTATATATATATAAATGTGTGTGTATATATATATATTTTTTTTTTCTAGTGACAGCTAAATTTTGGTGTTTTCTTCTACTATGACTGTGTACAATAAGCCACCCTGGTCCTAGCAATACTGTGGTACAGCTGTTGAAGATATTTCACAGATCGATTATGTTCCTCATTGCCTCTAAATCACTGTAGTTAGTTAACTTGTCCCAGAGTCTTAGTATTCATCATGTCAATAGAGAAGCACAAAATATGTCACAATTTTTTTAAATTACTTTGACAACAAGATTTCCAGTTTTCTTTGTATCTTAGGCCAAGTTTTCCAGACAGAATGCCCAGAGATAGGAATTCATGTGCAAGTTATTTATGACTGAAGCATTCCCAGGAGAAACTGGCAAAAGGGAAGTAGAAAAAGAAAGAAGAGCCAAGATTGGAGTTCAGGAGAAGTGGCAGTCTTAGCCTGATTCCACTGAGAGTTATGGAATAAACATTAGGACTCAAGGTATGTCCCAATTAGAGCCAATGGAACTAGGGTTTGGAGCACAGAAGATATGAACTCCCAGGCACTGCTGGCTTTCTGTTTGTGGACAAAGGCTTCCAGCATCCAAGGGAAGTGCTCTGGAGAGACTCAAAATTTGGGTCCATTCAGGCATAGTGGTGCACACCTGTAACCCCAGTACTTGGGAGGCTGAAACAGGAGAATTGCAGGTTCAAAGTCAGTCTCAGAAACTTAGGCTCTCAGCAACTTAGCAAGACCCGGTTTCCAAATAAAAAAATAAAATAGAGCTGGGGTGTGTGGCTCCAAAGTAGAATTCCCCTGACTTTAATCCCCAGCACCCCCCCCCAAAAAAAAAATTAGGTCCAGAAGTAGAGCACACAAAATTGAGAAGATGGGCACACGGAAATAGTACAAGGACTCGAAGAATATCTGGGCAGAGCACCAACAGTGCCTGCTATAATTTGTGATTCTACATATTTTATTTTAGGCATTTAAAAATATATTGAGGAGGGGTCTTTCATCTTCAACACACTGCCATAAAAGTCAACAATAAAAAAAAGTTCAGATCCTCTGTTCTATAGATTAATAACCAAGTGGCTTCTGAAATAACGAAGAGTCTCTGGTCCTCGGACGTAGGCATAGAGGATATATTCAGAGTCAATAACTGCCCAAACATGCCTGTGAAACCTTCAAACCATCAACATTCCTCTCTACACATAACCATCACCCGTTTTTATTTCAACATAATCACACCAGATTTGTATTTGCTACGTTTATTTAAAGAATGATATGAGCTCAACTTGTGAGTACTAAAATGTTTCTCACAAAAGAAAAATAAATATCAGTGACTGTGAATCCATTTCATATAAAAACTGCCTTTAAAAGGCAGAATCCCAGAGGTTAATTTAAAATCTAGTGGGTCACTGAGATTATAATTACAAAAACACAGGCTTCCTGGCTTAGTGTATCAGGCATTGGTGAGAGAAATAATGGCTTTTACTTAAAGATAATTGTGGAATTGTTTTGTCTAGGTATATGAACAACTACTTAAGGTATATTTTATCTTTAAAAGATATTTATTCTGAGCCGGGCGTGGTGGCGCACACTTGTAATCCCAGCATTCGGGAGGCTGAGACTGGAGGATCCGGGTTCGCGGCCAGCCTCAGCTACCTAGTGAGGCACTCCGCAACTTAGTGAGACTCGGTTTCAAAATAAAGAATAAAAAATAGGGCTGGGGGGTGTAGCTCGGAGGTAGAATGCCCCTGAGTTCAATCCCCAGTACCGCAAAAAAAAAAAAAAAGATATTTATTCTAAGTTAACATATACTTAAAATTTCATTTAAATTCCAAATTGAAAGCAAGAGTTCTAAGAACCAAAATTACTTACTGAAATTCGTTTTTCTGAAAATAATGATATTTCTCAGTTCAAATGAAATACTATTTTGTAAAGGGGAAATGGGGAAATGAGTGTTCGGGATAAGGATTTCTAGGGTATTCTGAATTGGGAGTTTTTTT
The DNA here is from genome assembly GCA_004027655.1 of Graphiurus murinus. NCBI lineage: Eukaryota > Metazoa > Chordata > Mammalia > Rodentia > Gliridae > Graphiurus > Graphiurus murinus. Next base: position 7,953 of record PVLC010029931.1, read on the forward strand.
GAGAAAAATAAATAAAAATAATCACAAACACTCACCAGTCTAAAGGAGGCGAGAACATAAAATAACTGTATTGTTTGGATCGGCCTTAGGTTTTGTTGCGTTCATGTTCCACTTAATGAAGTTCATTTAGGAGCCAAGTGTATAGTATATGGAAGAAAGTCTCCTTTCAAGTAATCCAACCACTAGAAAAATGAAAATTGTGTATATGGGCACGCGAGCGCACACACACACACACACACACACACACACGCACACTAACACAAAACTCTGAGCTCAAATTTTTATGAACTATAAACAAATGGCAAACTCTATCCATTTTCAGGGTCACAAAAAGTATCTTATAAATAGAAGCACATGATTACACCACAACATACAAGATTTTAGCTTTCTTTTGCACTGGCTTTGAAACTTGCCAAAATTATTATCAGCATTGCATTAGCTGAGAGCAGAAGAATGGTATGCAGACAGGACAATCCGTCAAAGAGCTGGAGTCTCTGCCTAAGATGTGGGAAGTCTTCTAGATTTTAGAGGTTGCCCTTGAAAACTTCAACAAGACACTGAATCGCCTCCTATCATTGATCTCAGAAAACTTGGCCATAATGATCCCCTCTCTCTCTTTCTACAATTTTTTTTTATTATTCCAGCAGTGCTTTCTATGAAGAACTCTGAAAACCAGAGATTTGCCTCTGCTTGTAAACAGCAAGTATCTTGCCACAATTTTATGGATGATGGAAGAAAACACAAAATGACAAAGGATTCTATTACTCACAACATAGCTAGCAGCCAAAGTACCAGCTTAGGTACACTGGTGTCGTCAGCCCCAACTCCCACATAACATAGAAAGAACATTAGGTCATAACCACTCATTATGGGGTGCATTATAGGAACCCTGTGGTTAGGAAATCCAAGGTTGTGAGAACTTAAAAAGTAGTTCTGACCAAAGATTGTCAACGCTTCTGCTTCTAAGATGTGTAGAAATGTGAGACTCTTCTACTAAGATGTACATAAATCTTTCCTTTTTCTCCCTTGGCCCTGTCTGCCCTCCTATGACCACCTCTCCCCTAGTCTTTCCTCCACAGCTCAATGTCGTGAGGATTTTCTATTTGTTCATCATTCAGTAGCTTCTCCTGCAGTTCCAGTTTTACTTTCCTTGCTCCTCCTGAGCCCGAGACCCTTCGTCCTTCTCATCCAACCTGTACTCTCAGCAATTTTCACTCTTAAGTCTCCTTCCCTATGGAGTTTTTCTCTTCCTCTGGCTTTCCTGAAGTCACATGGCCACATCTTGTTGATTCTCTTCTTGCTTCACTCCTGATTCCACTTCTATTTCATATTAAGTTTGAGATTTCCTCCAATGCTAGGACCTCTCTTAATGCCTCTACACTCTGTTCCTGGGTGATTTTACTCATCACCACATTGTTGACATTGTTTAGATGGCATTTATTCCTATACTTATACCTCTACGCTGAGTTTTGAGTTGAATGTATTCAATTGCCCCTGGTTTTGCCATGGTACAGGTTTAATATCACAAATTGAATCCAAAAATTTTCTTCACTTTTGTTTTTTGTTTGTTTGTTTGTTGTTTTGTTTTGTTGATTACTAGGGATTGAACTCAGAGGCATTCTACCTCCAAGCTACACACCCACCCCTGTTTTTTTAATTTTTATTTTGAAATAGTGTCTTGATAGGTTGATGAGAGTCTCACTACTTGCTGAGACTGTCCTTAAACCTGTAATCCTCCTGTCTCAGCCTCCCAAGTACTGGGATTACAAGTGTGTGTCACCATGGCAGGCTAAGAATTTTCTTTTTCAAATCTAATCCACCTCTAACAAACTTCATCGTGATAAGCAGAATCATCATCTTGGCTGTGCAAATTAGGAAAATGATCCCCCTCCATCAGACACTTACTGTATCAGTATTTCATTCCTGTTGCTATAACAAAATGCCTGAGGTTGATGATGCAGTTTGTAAGGAAAAGAGGTTTTTGGTCCATAATTTTGGGGGGTGAAATTTCATATTTGGATGGCCCCAACTATTTGGCCTCTGGTGAGGTTACCATGGCAGATGGCATCACAGTGATGGGTATGCATATGCAGAAAAGATAACACAGTGAGTCAGGAAGCCAGAGAGGGATTCTGGGGCTAGACTTACTCTTTTATAACAACTCATTCTTGTGACAACTCACTCCAAAAGATCAGCATTAATCTCTCCAGAGAACAACATTTCCAACAACCTATCTCCCATTTAGGCCCCACCTCTTAAAGGCTCAATCACCTCTTAATATCTCCACACACAGGAACAAGCCACCAGCACATGAACCCTTGGGGAAGAAATCACATAGCACTTAGCTCTCACATACCTACTGCAAAATTTTCATGATATTTAAACTTTGTTAGAACAAGACATTATCTCCACCAGCTATAAAATTGTTGTCTTACAAATAGAAATATCTTCTATTGGTGGTGTGAATGGCATCCCTTAGAAGCAACGCTGTCATCCACCATACAACTTCTAAAGTGCACCTGGTCACCTCAGCCCCATGAAATATACTGTAACATTCTATTCAGGCATTGGTTCTGAATATTTACTTGATTGAATGAAATTATTAACCCCATTATAAAACACTTTCCTGTCTCTGCCAAGCAGATTTTTGTTTTTTTCTCTTTCCCCTGCCTTTCTCCTTAAAATGTAAGTCTTGACAGAAGTCATAGCACATGCCTGTAATCCTCATACTTGAGAGGCTGAGACAAGAGGATCCGCAGGTTTGTGACCAGCCTCAGCAACTTAGTGAGAACCTGTTTCAAAATCAGGAATAAAATAGATCTGTGAGTATAGCTCAGAGTACTACCAATAAATAAATAAACAAACAAAATTTAAGTCTTAACACAGCAAATGCAAAGAAGACTCTTAAAACTAAAGTAAAAGAGAGAAGGCTTGTAATTTTCCAGCTTGGAAAAGCAATAAACAAATTGCTGCAATGGTACACCTGTACAAATGCTGATTAAAAAGGCGACTTCAGAGAGAGCAGCAATATTCAAGACAATCTCTAACACCAGAGACCCGCAGACCATCTGATAAATCAAAGCTCCAATGGAAGTCTGTCGGCATAACGTCTAGCTGAGTACCTGAGTGTTTGAGGAATGTTAAAATGTAAATCTTAGCAGGCTTTTCTAGCATCTACATCTGTGCCTCAAATACTGTGGGACTCGTTGGGACTAATACCAAATATATCAATTAAGTGATGCCATCTTGGAAACTTTTATTGATTCAATTTTGTCATTGCTCCAGAAATTATATTCATATCCCATCCCTTTATAATTTGAATTCATCATTGATTTTTGCCTGTATTAACCTTAGGAGTGTAATAGTGTTTTATTAATATGAATGCCATTTAAACAATATTGGTATTTTATATTATGAAATACGACTATCTAATGGGAAATAGTGTATATTGCAGTTCATCTGCAGGAATTTGACAATTCACAGTTGGATATGGTGAGTGGCTACATCCAAGCTGGTCCTTTGCATTCCTAGTAAATCATTTAAGGCAATCCAAAATTATTAACTACAACTGTATGCTAATATGTCAATCCTGACAACAGACAGGCCAGCCTACCAAGCTCAAAATGGAGGAAATGCGTGCCCAGGAAAAATAGGAGCCCCCCACATTAACACACACACACACACACACACACACACACACACACACACACACACACAGAGATTTTTATGTGGATGGAATAAGAAGGAGGGAAAAGCTGGAAAGGAACTACAACAAGCATCTTGTGATAAACTCAGATTTTTTTAAAGACTGGAGTAACAACTGCACACAAAATAAAAAACTACCAAGTACTTCTAGTGAAGCCTCACTCTATCTGGCTTCAAGACTTATTACTAAACTATAGTAGACAAAATAAGTGTGGTATGAGTAAAAAGGATGAGTGTATCAATAGAACAAAATAAGGGCCCAGAAATAAGCCCACACAAATATGTCAACTGATATTTGGCAAATGAACAAAGGAGATAAGATTATCTTTTCCCTGTTTTATTTTCAGTTTTGAAACAGGGTAATCTACCTACATCTTTTCTCAGGAATGTAGGGATAATAGTAATTGTTCATTTCAACAAATAATGCTGGAACAGTTGGACCTCCACATGCACAAAAAAGTGAGTCTAACACAGACCTTAAACATGCCTCAAAAACTGACTCCAAATAGATAATAGACCTAAAATTTTATAATTCTTTGAATACAGAGTATGAAAAAAATCTAGGTAACCTTGAGTTTGGCAATGACTTTTGAATGACAACACTAAAAGCACACAGTACATAAAAGGAAAATAAAAACAGTATGCTGTATTTCAAAAACTTCTGCTTTGCAAAAGGCATGGGGGGGGGTGTGCTGTGGATTGAACCCAGGGGCCAGCTACAGCCCCAGCCCTGTTTTATTTTCAGTTTTGAAACAGGATAATCTACCTACATCTTTTCTCAGGAATGTAGGAATAATAGTAACTTTTCATTTCAAACCCCAGCACACATTCAGGAAAACATTTTTACTTCCCTCCTTCAAAAGGAATTCACCTTAGGAAAACTTACTTTGCAATGGAAAGGTTTCTAAATGGAAGCACTGTGGGCTATTTGGAGTGGCATAGTATTAATTTAGATGCAGCTTCATCCTATAGGACCCATTTGGTTTGATTTCATGCATATATATTTTTGCAATGCAATTCTTACATTGAGCTTTCCTCTTCTTTTTAGACTCAAATTCTAATCTTGAAGAATATTGAACATCTGTGCCTAAAGATACATTTGTTTTAGCCAAACTTCTCCTTCCGTATCCTCCTGACACAAGCTGTGTCCAACCATCATATCACATGGCTACTTATTTTATTGGTTTTAAAAGTACTAAAAAGCCAGGCATGATGGCTCACACTTGTAATCCCAGTACTTGGAGGCTGAGACAGGGGGATCACAGGTTCGTGACCAGCCTCAGCAACTTGTGAGGCCCTCTGAAACTTAGTGAGACTCTATTTCAAAATAAAGAATTAAAAATCAGGAGCCGGGCGTGGTGGCGCACGCTTGTAATCCCAGCATTCGGGAGGCTGAGACCGGAGGATCTGGGTTCGCGGCCAGCCTCAGCTACCTAGTGAGGCACTCCGCAACTTACTGAGACTTGGTTTCAAAATAAAGAATAAAAAATAGGGCTGGGGGTATAGCTCGGAGGTAGAATGCCCCTGAGTTCAACCCCCAGTACCGCAAAAAAAAAAAAAAAAAAATCAGGCTACGGGTAGAGCTCAGAGGTAGAATGCCCCTGGGTTCAATCCCCAGCATCACAAAACAATGATGATGATGATGATGATGATGATGATGATGATGATGATGATGATGATGAACAAGTCAGACTCAAGGGAGTAGCTCCAGGAAGTTAAAGGTTCAAGGTCAGGTTCATCTTACTGAATGATGTCAAGATTAACAATTCCAAGACCTGGCATATTAACAAGGAATTGCCAGGTTAACGAGTTGTTTCATTATAGTAAGCTTCACTTCTTGTTGGGTCTTAAGTCTTTAGCATTTTTAAATTTCCATAGATACTTATATTTTTATAAATACTTCAGAAGCCCTTTTATGCTCCTTTCCAGTGGTGCACACTTTTTCCACTTTAATGTGACTAATTCTAGCTATGTTTGAAGACTGGGTGAATTTTTACATATATTAAATATGTAAGCATATGCACATGCATATGTACATGTTTTGGGAAAACCCAGTTCCATTGCATGAGAACAAGAATTGCATGGTGCCATAAAACAAAAGACAGACCCAAGATTGCATAACATGCGTTCATTAGAGACATATGGACAGAAGCACATCTTGGGTGGCAGCAAGGTAGGTAGACCCTTGCACCCCAAGGTGGAAGGAAGGGGTTTATGTACTAAGCCACAGAAAGTGGACTATGGCCTTTTTCCAAAAACTATTAACATGTCCAACATCAATTAAAAAAGAATCTGGGTACCAGTGGAAGACATGCCATGCTGAAATGACATCTTAACAACTTTGTTGTCTTATAGGGCTTCAGATGCATGCTAGGGTCACCTGGTGGGCAATGGTGGTTAAACCAAGATGGCTGTAGTTGTGTCAAGCAGAAGATCCCCACAATGTGTAGCACACATGAAATAGCAAGTGTTTATCACAATGGGCTGAATTTGAATCTGCTGGATGGCTCTGGGGTGCATTGTTCCTGATTCTAATATTAACATTTATTATATATTCCCACCTTTAACATATACTTTAGAAACAGCCAACATGAATGACATTTAATTGGGATATTTGTACATTGGCATTTAAATTTTTATGTTAGCTAAGAGAAAATACCATGTGGAAATTAAGCAGTGGAATTTGTCGTGCGGTGAAGAACTATATGCATCAAATTGAACCTTGTCACATGAATTATCGTAATTCCCATTTCAACTCTTAAGTCTACCTCATCTTTCTCTGTCAGTGACTTGGAGATAAAACACATAGAGGCTATGTCTTGGACTCAGAGAATAATGCAAAGCAACAAACCAGTGATCTCCTCACTGAGTTAGCTTAGAGTTGCATCGTATTTGATCTCCCTAGTAGCTTTGCTTTATAGAGAACATGTATGTGCTTATTTAAACAAAAACACGAATTACAAATATTTGCTGTATGTGAAGACCCCAACTTGCAATGCCAAATGCAAAACTGATAACACAAGTTTCAGTTCCAAATGGAAAGCCTACACAAGATGTTTTTAAATGTCTCTTTCTTCCAGTAGAAAATCTGGTCACTCACAGAGAGGCTTTGATCTCACTGGGCATACCCGGAACTAACATGACGTAACATGAGGATATCAGTCTATTAGCAACCAGGGTGACACACCAAAGGTTTCATAAATAAAGCATCCGTGTAAGACTTAGCTAGTTATAGCTGACAGACACCAAGCTACCACTGGGGACCCTGGAAAAACCACATTGAAATGCCAAGCCATACAGTCTTCACCAGGTGAAAAACTTTTAAGAAATATGGGTTACATTATACGGCATTTTGCCTCTTGCTTTGATTTGCACTATGAAGTTCGTGTTCCTACTTGCTATTGTAGCTCTTAATTGATTTTTTTAAAAAGATTCCTGCCGAGTGAACTTCCCAAAAGAGATTCTTGTTGTGTTTATGGTGTATTATTTATTTTATTTTTATTTATTTATTTATTTATTTACATACACACATAAATACATACTAGGGATTGAACACCCAGGAGCATTCTACCTCTGACCTATACCTGCAGCCATTTTTTTTTTTTTAATATTTTTGTTTTGAAACAGGGTCTTGCTAGGTTGCTGAGATTCTTGCTAAGTTGCTGAAGTTGATCTTGAATCTGTAGTCCTCCTGTCTCATTCTCCCAAGTGCTGGTACTACAGGCACATAACATTCATGTGTTAATTTTTTAGTGCTATTTTCCATTTTATGACTATTTTTAAAAGTTGCAAAAGGTGACATCAGTTCTCCCTCACACTGCCCCCCCCCCACCTTGCAAGGGTAGGAAAAAGCCAGGAGCAACCCAGCTCAGGCTAGAAGGACAGAGGGTGTGGTGAAGGAGCTCAAGACCCAAGTGCAAGGGCAGGCCGCTGCCTATGCAGCTACAGGTAAGAAAGAGAGGGAAGATGGCACTGAGACCAAGGGGCAGAGCTGGGAAGGTGCTGCTGCTCGTTACATCATAGGTAGGAGGAAAGTCCAAAAGGGAGAAAACCTCCCGAAAATAAAACTAGAAGATGGAAGGACAGGAGCAGGAGCGATGATGATCCACAGCCAGAAAGTGCTGATATACCCTGGCTATGTGGTGCCTGGTGTGGACTGTACTGTTAGACAGCTGCTTGAAGAGGTACCGGGGGATGGTATGGCGTACTTATCATTTCATCCAGCAGTAATGATGGCTTTGGGCCACAGCCACACTCATGGAAGGGTTCCAAATGGCTATCAAGTCGTGTGACTGAACAGCGTGCTGGAGGTGTTAGCCCTGTGTCTCAGGCCACCGTCCTCCACGCCAAGGCCCTGCAGACTTTTCAATGGCCCTCCTTGACCTGCTTGGGAAACACGTCCATTGAATCGATCGCCTAAGACCCCAGCAGGTAAATCCTTATTTCCAACCCATCTAATGTGGCCTTACCAACCAAAAGAATAACTCAGGAGTTGCCCAAAGTTGGTGTCGTGTAAATGGAAGCCAGAAATAATAAGCAGAGGATGGAAGATGAGAGTGGCTGGTTGTGAACCACCAGGCCCATACTCTACCCTTCCTATTCTTAGAGACCTGGACCCAGCTGCACAGGGGATGCCAAAACCAGCACTCAATGCACACGATGTACATTCATGAACATATCAAAGTCAATCACTACGCTGAACATGAGAAGCAGAGAGGAGGGAGGGAATGCGGTGGGAATGGGGGAAGGTTAAATGAGTGCTGTGTGTATGTGTGCCTCTACCAGCTTGTACCTCATTAAGATATATGATTACAATGCACTAATTTAAAAAAGCCAAAAATTAATTTAATTTAAAAAACTGTCTCTCTAGTATGGACCTGGCTTCAAGGAACAAGTCGACACACTGGAGTTGGGGGGCATCTTGAGACTGCAACTAGCAGCAGAAATATGTGCTCCACAGGGATGTTGGGTATGGTCTTTCCTAATCCTGGGTAAAGCTGATCGCATATGCCAATATGACTGACCAATATAACTCTTGCCTGTCCGTGAAGTTTCCCTCTTTGTTTTCAAGAACTCACTTCCTGGGAGTGTCTCCTTATTCTTGTCTGACATGATGGTGTCCCCTGAAGCCCTAAAATATTAAAGTCCACCATCCTACAAGGGAAATTGAACCATGAAATAGTTGTGTGCTTGAAGCATCACAGGCAGAGCAGGTTATCATGAGGGATGGGGACACAAGGGAGCTGTGTGCATACACAGCCTTGTTCCCAAGACCCAGACATGCTGCCGCCATGCACAATGAGACTTCCAGCTTATCCCTGGCATTGCAATTTCCAGTGCACAACGCTGTGCCCAACTCAAGAAACATGTGTAACAGATATCAACAGAAGGAGGGAGGGAAGGAGGGAAGGAGGGAAGGAGGGAAGGAAGGAAGGAAGGAAGGAAGGAAGGAAGGAAGGAAGGAAGGAAGGGAGGAAGGAAAACCTTTCCAAGGAGTGTTTAATCTTATCTCTTGATTTGTCATTTTTTCTATTTACAAAATGGGATGTCATATGCTATAGCTTGGATGTGTCTCCCCAAAAGTTCCTGCATTAGAAATTTGATGCCCACATTCATGTTTAGAGGGGACATTTGAAGATGAGATTTTGGGGAGGAAATTAGCATTAGATGAGATCATTAGTGGCTTTATAAGAAGATGAAGAAAGGTGCCTTGTTTATTCTATTTCACCATGTGAAGCCCTCTGCCACATTATGATGTAACCAGAAGATCCTCCCAAGATGCTGAGCAGATGCCTGTGCCATCATGCCCCTGGATTTTTCTTCTTTATAAGTTCCTAGGTTTCCAGTATTTTGTCATAGTAATGGAAAACAGACTAAGTAAGCATCTCCCAGAAAATACAAAGGTCAAAGAGGAAATGTTTATGACTTCTCTAAAGTATCAGAGAAAAAAAGACAACGTGACACATCACACAGCAGTTTGGACTTTCAGGTCTCTACTTGTTTTCCTTTATGACCTCCAAACAATCTTTCATGTTCCTCCTGTTAACTAATTACCCCAATTGCCCACTTTGGAATAGTTGTACATTTCAATGCTAAGTATCCTCCTTCGTCACAAAGGCCATATAGAATTATTTTCTTATCTTTTTTCCAGAAATAAAAACCTATAAATAAAATAGTGATCTCAAAGTTTATTGAAAATGACTCTCAGTGGATTCTGAATCAACTTGCCGAATAGGAGGAAAAAACAAATATTTCCACCAGACCTTTGCACTACCATGTTTTGGATACTCATTTCCATAGGGAATGTCCTTTTGTATCCACTCAACACTGAAGCCTGCATTATCTCAAAACCATGGTTGAGCATGTCGGAATGTAAAGGAAAAACACAGATTTAATCATGGCATCCAAAGTAGCTGAATAGGGAATCTAGAATTAGTTCTTAGATGGGGGGAAAATGTATTACACATAAAAGCAAGTACTGTGTTCCTGGGGAAAAAAAATTTCTATTCTAAAATAGGATTTTATTGACGAAACTAGAATGGAGAATGAGGAATTGCTATAATATATCTACTGCATGAAATCAACCCTTCATTAGAATAACAACATGACTGAACATTTATTTTAATAAGAATATATTGATGTTGGATTTTTTTTTGGGGGGGGTACTGAGGATCGAACTCAGGGGCATTTTACCTCTGAGCTATACCCCCAGCCCTATTTTTTATTCTTTACTTTTTTACTTTGAAACAGGGTCTCACTAAGTTGCGGAGTACCTCACTAGGTAGCTGAGTCTGGCCGCGAACCCGGATCCTCCGGTCTCAGCCTCCTGAATGCTGGGATTACAAGCGTGCGCCACCACTCCAGGCTTGATGTTGGATTTTGAACTAACTATAAATTCAATATGAGTTACTTTGGGAGGCTTCATGTCAGAGAAGAAGGTCCTCAATCCTTTCACAAAAATGGAGAGGAGGAATGTTGGGTAGCCCACAATCAGTTCATGGAGGTGTCTGCAAACGGCAGGAAAGGTGGGAGAGTGATGAGGACCTCCCTTTAAGAAACATTTTAATATTAGTTGAAGCAGTTCATGTATTCTCCAATGTCCAAAGGGCCTGAGTACATGCATTGGAATGTTCATTACTATTTAATATTAGTAGAAGCAGTTCATGTATTCTCCAATGTCCAAAGGGCCTGAGTACATGCATTGGAATGTTCATTACTATTTGGAATTTATTTAATGCTCAATTTAACACATTAATACATTTAATATGATTAAATTTAGAAAAATCAATATTTCTTGAAAATTTAAACATTGATTATAAATTTATAAATTTGATGAATGATGTGTCCCAAAAGATTCTAAATGATGACAACAAATTTAGCAAGCCATATTCATTTTACTAGTTCAAACACCTAAAGCATCAAAAAACAACCAAATATGACTATAAAATATATTCACTCATATTCAAGACTATCAACACCATGGATTTATTTCATTTCTTTATTACCTGTATAGTGTTTTATATTTCTTAGGATTATTAATATGCTTATTTTGATATCTTTCCAGAGATACCAAAATAATTCTTCCTGGAATGGCAATAATTTTAAAAAACCCCAGAGAAAGAGTTCTTTCTCAGGCAGCTGTTGTTCAGGAAGCTGAGATACTTGGCTACTCAACATGATTTCTTCTCCCAAGGACATTCAAACTGGACCTGTAAATCATCATCCCATATTTTCTTTTTATAATTAAATTTCAGTAAGATCTTTTTTATGATAGTAAGAAACTTTGACAATGAGATACACTGTCTTAAAAAAAAAAAAAAAAAAAAAACTTCCAGCACACAATACAGCATTTTTAACTAGAAACAAGATGGTGTACAGCAGATCTCTAAGACCTATTTATCTTATATAACTGAAGCTTCATGC
>PVLC010029932.1:0-19855 GCA_004027655.1 Graphiurus murinus
TTTTTTTTTTTTTTTTTTTTTTTTTTTTTGCGGTACTGGGGATTGAACTCAGGGGCATTCTACCTCCGAGCTATACCCCCAGCCCTATTTTTTATTCTTTATTTTGAAACCAAGTCTCACTAAGTTGCGGAGTGCCTCACTAGGTAGCTGAGGCTGGCCGCGAACCCGGATCCTCCGGTCTCAGTCTCCTGAATGCTGGGATTACAAGCGTGCGCCACCACGCCCGGCTTGTCTTCACATATTTGAAGAAACCTAACATGTCTCTTTCTGTATTTCCCTCTTTAATTCCCTTTTTATTAATTATGTTTCCATCTATTTATTTAGCACTTACATGTCTCTTATATGCCATTAATTGTTCTACAAATATTAACTTATTTTTCTCAACAAACCTTAGACATATAATAAGCAAAGAAATAAGCAAACCTAATGAGAAGATTTTACGTTTATTTGTATCATATTATCTGTTATTTAAAATAATTGATATAGGCTGTTCAAACATCTTAGATTCCTGACTTGGTCATCTAGTCTATTAGGATATTCCTTCTCAACAATCTAGCATCTAGCAATGCCATTTGTCATATTTTCCATATCTTTTTTTATTAATTGGAGAATTGTAATCATACATCTTTGTTAGTACAAGCTAATAAAGGCATATATGCACACATTTCTCATTTAACCCCTTCCCCAATTCCCATCCCTCTCCCTCGCCCTCCCTCCTTCTCAAGTTCAGTTTAGTGATTGACTTTGATATATTTGTGAAAGTACATCACGTGCAATAGGGTGCCCCCTCTCACCTACCCCCACCCAGTCCATCACCTTCAGTTAAGTCAACTTCTTTGCTTATTTAGGGTTTCTCCTTTTTCATCTGGAGTCCCTCTTATGCCCCATCTTCTCCCTAGCATCTGCATATTAGGGAGAACATATTTTTTTTTTACTCTTTGTGACTGACTAATCTCACTTAACATAGTGTTTTCCAGTTGCATCCATTTCCCTGCAAATAACATGATTTGTTCTTCTTTATGGCTGAGTAAAATTCCATTGTGTACATATCTCATAGTTTTGTAATCCATTCATCTGTCAATGGACATCTTGGCTGTTTCCATAATTTGGCAAATGTGAATTGTGCAGCTATAAACATAGATACACATGTGTCGGTCTGATAGTTTGGTTTCCATTCTTTTGGGTAGATACCCAGAAGTGGTATTGCTGGATCATATTGTAGGTTCATTCCCATTCGTCTGAGGATTCTCCATACTGTTTTCCAAAGTGGTTGCACTAATTTGCAATCCCACCAACAATGTATTAAGGTTCCCACTTCTCCGCACCCTCGCCAGCATTTATTGTTGTTGGTGTTTTTTATGATTGCCATTCTGATTGGAGTTAGTGTTGGTCCTATGCCCTCTTCAAGTAGCTGCAAGGTCTCTGGCCTGACTTCCAGGTCTTTGATCCACTTTGAGTTGACTCTTGTGCAGGATGAGAAAGTGGGGTGTATTTCCATTTTCCTACATATGGTTAACCAGTTTTGCTATCACCATTTGTTAAAGAGGTTATCTTTTTTTCCAGTGTATGTTTTTGGCTCCTTTGTCAAAAAACAGTTGACTGTAAGCATGTGGGTCTGTTTCTGAATCTTCTATTCTGCTCCATTGGTCTATGTATCTGATTTTGTACCAATACCATGCTGTTTTTATTACTGTGGCTTTGTAATAGAGTTTGAAATCAGGTATTTTGATACCTCCTGCATGGTTCTTGTTGCTAAGAACTACTTTGGCTATTCTGGGCTTTTTGTTGTTCTAAATGAATTTAAGGACTGGTTTTTCTATGTCTGTGAGGAGTGCCCTTGTTAATTTCATGGATATTGCACTGAATCTGTGGATCACTTTTGGGAGGATGACCATTTTGATGATATTTATTCTGCCTATCGAAGAGCATGGAAGATCTTTCCATCTTCTAAGGTCTTCATCAATTTCTTTTTTTAACTTTTTATAGTTTTCCTTATAGAGGTCTTTTACCTCTGGTTAGGTTTATCCCTAAGTATTTTATTTTTGGGGTGCTATTGTCAGTGGAATTGTTTTCTGGATTTCTTTTTCAGTGGTTTTATGGTTGGCATACAGGAATCAAAGTTAGTTATTAAACATATTAAGTAAGAAAGGGCCAAAAATAAAGCATATCAACATGCCCAGAGTACCACTTGAGGCCAGCTCTGGTAAATCAACGTATTTATTTATTTATTTATTCCTTGATTTCTTAAGCTCTTACACCAGGTGTGGTGGTGTATACCTGTAATAATAATACTTGGGAGGCTGAGACAAGAAGATCATAGATTCAAGGCCAGCCTTAGTAGTACGCCAAGACCTTTGATGACTTAGGGAGATCCTGTTTCAAGATAGATGATAGATAGATAGATAGATAGATAGATAGATAGATAGATAGATAGATAGATAGATAGAGCTGGAGTTGCAGCTCAGATATAGAATGCTTCTGAGTTCATTCCATAGTACACACAGTACACACACACACACACACACACACACACACACACACACACAAATCTTCCATTATGTTGGAACAAGTCAAAGAGATTTTCACATTAAAACTGGAGTATGGTCAATTTTGTGTAATTTAATTTATTCTACATTTCTTCATCTTCTAAGAGTGTTGTATGAGACTGTAAAATATGTCATGTAAGTAAAAATAAATCCATGATAAACACATTTTCAATATTTATTATTTAAAATGTCTTCTTGTTAATTTGGTTAATTTGACAAAAATAAGAAATTTAATTCCTTGGCATGACTTAAGTTTCCAGTGTGTTGCCTCCATAGCAAAGTAATAAGCTTCTTATCTATGGAGCCAAGGTTCTTATGTTATCTCCCATAGCAGTTCATAAAGTATTTTTCACATAATAGACATGCATTGAATGTTGAATAAATAAAATCAAATATATTGTGTGCATTCATAACTTAAATGGCAAAGAACTTTTCTTTCTTTCTTTCTTTTTTTCTTTTGTGTGTGTGTATGTGTGGTACTAGAGATTGAACTCATAGCCATTCTACCTCTGACCTATGCCCCCAGCCTTTTTTACTTTTTTTATTTTGAAATAGGGTCTTGCTAGGTTGCTGAGAGTCTTGCCAAATCACTAAGGCTGATCTTTAACCTGTAATCTTCCTGTCTCAGTCTTCCAAGTACTGGGATTACAGGCCTGAGTCACCATGCATGCAGCAAAGAGTGTTTGTGAGACTTTATATATAATCTTCTGAAGCTACCATTTTTCAATGGTAATTGAAATCTAACTTTTGTTGCATTTCCTAACTTTTGGCACAAGCCATAAATATGAGATTCATATTTCTGACATCTATAATCAGGGAAAAATGGGCCTATTTTTATCATTAAAAATAACCTCTTTAGGTCTATGGGAATCAAATTTAGTCACCCAGTCTGTTTGGCTCAATATGAAATACTGCTGATGGCAGCATTCCAAAAGAATAAGCTAAAGTGGTGTTGGCCTGCCCCAATCATAATCAAATCCCCAAACAAGTCATGAACCCACTAAGTTACCACTGTCAAGAACTGCAAGTTGAATCTATGTTTGGCCCTTAGGTAAAATTGATGCCACATGAAATACTCTGGTATTTGTGTTTTCATATCATTATATCAAATACTGTATGATACCTAATACTTAGGAACATATAAGTAAATTTCTGGTAATACCAGGTCAGGTCAGCAGAGCCTGGGAATACTTCTTATCAAAATCCAGATATCTTAAGTGGGCTTCTGACACAACAAACTCACTTATAATTAGAGGAAAATATCAGCAGTGACTACGGGATGCTTTCCAATTATGGATTTCCTAGTACTTGAATTAAGAATTCTTTGGCTCTAAAATGAAGCCGACTAACACAGTGAGACTATGTCTATCAATATTTCTGGACTAAAAAGCTCATATAATTCTTCCAGTATCCTTGGTGAGCTGTGTGTTTCCTTTACTGGCAGAGTCCTTTTTTCTATCACAGTGAATTTATTATTAAAAGATGATTATTTCTTCTTCTTCTTCTTCTTCTTCTTCTTCTTCTTCTTCTTCTTCTTCTTCTTCTTCTTCTTCTTCTTCTTCTTTGTTGTTAAACTAAGCTTCCATTTTCTACCATGTAGTATTTTTGAGGTAGAGGAAGAAAATTGCAGTCTCTGTCCTTAGTAGGTGAGTGAGTTTACATTTATTTATACTATTCTTTTGAAACTAGAAAGCCAGAGGAGTCTAAAATGATTTTTCTTATAATCTGAACATTTTCTCCATTTGTTGGAGGCTTATTATGTTTATCTGCAGATGACTACTGTAATATTTTTAGTACTACTTATTAAAACTCATGTCTTGAAGTCTTGCTCAATATTGCTAATTAACTTCTTCATTACCATAAGCATGCTGCTAAGCCATACTACTGTCACAAAATTTTTTAAAATGAATAAACAAAATCATGCAATATAAACAATGACACAGCTGCTCATTGTTTATACAGCTCCTCAAATAATGGCCAAGCACTACAGACAGAATCACTGAATATTATTCCTTCTTATTAATGAAAATAGAAAGGAATCTAGTATAAACTGTGCATATCACAAAAACGGGGAGCTCATATATTTAAGATGCAGCCAATATCACATCTCTCCCTATAGTACCCTTTGGAATTCTGCCAAAGGAGAACTATGCCCTTCTCATCCCATTTCAATTAATACAGTCAATCCACTTTACCTCTTAAAAAATTGCTTTGGAATTTAAAGAGAAGGTCAAAGCGAATTATATAAAATTATGAAACTTAGCTATGTAAAATAATTAGGAACACCTAAAAGGCTTCTGGATTATCTCTGAGAGAGATTACTTAGCATCTAAAGATAAGTAACCATGGGTATTAATTTAAAAAAAAAGAAACTATTTATCTCTTAGGGTTTTTGTTTTTTTGCCCCCTGTAGTTTAGAAATGCTTAACTCCCAAGGCTTGCTTGAAATTTATGTGATTTTATTGGTTTGACTATTTCATGTTATTTATTTATTTATTTATTTATTTATTTATTTATTTATTTATTTATTTATTTGGTAATGGGGATTGAACTCAGGGGCATTCTACCTCCAAGCTACACCTCCAGCCCTATTTTTTTTATTCTTTTATTTTGAAACCGAGTCTCACTAAGTTGTGGAGGGCCTCACTAGGTAGCTGAGGCTGGCTGCGAACCCAGATCCTCTGGTCTCAGCCTCCCGGATGCTGGGATTACAAGTGTGCACCACCACGCCCGGCTTTATTTCATGTTATTTAAAACAGGCATACTGACAGAGTTATCTTACATCCAAGGATAGAAAAATAAAGCAAACATCATGTAATAAGAGTCAATGACTGCATTTTCCATGATAATTCAAGGTAAAATTAGTGTTAAACTTAAGGAATTTATGGAAACTTAACAAAGGTTTTTAGAACCAATTACTCTTCACTATAATCACTAAGCCAAATACTTCTACAAGCAAAGTATAAATGATACATAAAGAAAAAGAGATGAAGAGAGACAGTAACATAAAGATGTGCTTCCCTTAAAATACTTATTTCAAGTCAGGCATGGTGGTGAACATCTGTAATCTGAGCACTTGGGAGGCTGAGACAAGGGGATTACAGGTTTGAGGCCAGCAAGTTTTAATTTTTTTTGTTGTTGTTGTTTTTGGTACTGGGGATTGAACCCAGGGGCATTCTACTTCTGAGCTACACGCCCGGTCCTATTTTATTTTTATTTTGAAACAGGGTCTCTCTACGTTAATGAGAGTCTCACTAGTTGCTGAGGCTATCCTTTAACCTGTGCTTTCACTGTCTCGGCCTCCCAAGTACTAGGATTACAAGTGTGTGACACCATGCCTGGCCAACATGTGTTAATTTAACAAGACTCTGTTTCACAATTTAAAAAAAAAATGAACAGACAGAAATTAAAAAAAAAAAAAAGAAAGAAAGAAAGGCCTGGGGTATACTTTTATGGCAGAGTACCGCTGGGTTCATTTCTCAGTACCTCACATGCAGAGAAAGTTATTTCATTAAGACAGCACTTTCATGGTGAATTTTAAAAATTAAAAAGATAAGAAGATTCAGGGGGCTGGAATGAATGAAAGTTACACATCAGCCCGATTCAGTGTAGACAAATTCTCTTGCTTTTTACATTTACTCAGACCTCAGCTGGTAACACTGAGTGCCATTCATGCTGGCCTTGATTGACCAGAAAAATTAACTCAGAAAGAATGATTGGTCTCCAAGCAGTAACATAGCATTTCAAAATAGCCCTTCATCTATCCATGGTTAGGGAAATCTGTGGGAATGGACAGAAGCAAGCAGCCATCATGTATTATATACCACATATTAGTACACTTGAAAAAAAATTATGAACAGAAATGAAAAATTCACATTTTGCCTAATCTCATTTTTCAGTGTGAAATATACCTTTGCCTTAAGTTAAAATATGAAGATCTAAGGTATTGCTTGTGGCGAGAAGAATGCAGCTCTACTGTTTATTTTACCGAAATCATTCAAGTATAGTAACAGGTGTAATTTGTCTTCCTGCCCACTTTCCTCTTCTTTCTCTCCAACACATGAAAAGACCAGGAGGATTTGCAAAGCACGGCATGATTGCCTGTAGTCTCATCTCTTTTCTTGGTGTGTTAATTTATTCCAGCTATTCAAGGTGAGGATAAATGGCACCCTGCTTTGCCAGGACAAGCTCATGGAGAGACATGTCCATCCTGGATCATGCTTCTCTTCTTCTCTGACTATCAAACAGACAGTAATTCTTCAAGTACACAAAACAGGACCCTTTAATAAAACAAAACTATGTGTCTCCCTGCCAGAGCAGCCTAAGCTCACAGAGCATGTAGTATACCTCTCTCGACAGATTCTGAATGCACCAAGACAACTATTCATGCTAAAATATAACTTCTACTTAAATATTAGGAATCTAGAGCAGTGCTTCTTTCTGAAACCTAGAATCACCTTTTAAAAATATTATTCTAGAACCTCACTTCAAATACTGGATCAACATATTAAGCCTCTAATATGATGGAGTGTGGGAAAGAGGCAGAAAATTGGCATTGTTAACATGCTCCTGGGGCAATTTATGTAGCTTCCTTGCAGTGAGTGATTAGACAGGAAATTAAGAAATACCTATTTAAAAGGCCGGTTACAGTAGCACACACCTGTAATCTGGGAATTTGGGAGGCTGAAATAGGAGGATCACAGATTTGAAGTCAGCACAGTAACTTAGTAAGACTGTTTCAAAATATTTTTTCTTAAAGGGCTGAGGTATAAATCAGAGATAGAATCCCCTTCTGAGTTCAATCCTCAGTTCTCCACACACACACAAACAAAACAAAACAAAACAAAAACCTGAAATACCTATTTAAAGGCAATCAACAAAAGAATCATTGAAATATATAAAAATAGGGAATAATAATTTGATTATACCCTATAACTTTCACTGTTCTAATAGGGTTATAGTCTATACAGTAATTAAAAGTGTAGTAGCTTGTTGAAAATAAGCTGCTACAATTTTGCTGGGCACCCGCCCTCCCCCGAGTCCCAGAGTTTTTTTTTACTCAATCTGGGGTAGAACTTGACAATTTAAATTTGTACCACATTCCTACTGAATCACACACTGAGATACATTGGCCTACACCTTGGGATGAGTTACATGTACTCTTACCTTATATGCACATTTTACAATACAGAGAAATATGGAAAGAGGTTTTAGGGTTACAAAACTATTTAAAACCACTGATCTCTAAAACAAAATTATTTGCCTCACAAAATAATTAAGTAAACAGCCCAATACTTCCTCTATAAGTAATTTTATTTTATTTTTAATGAATAGTCTTACAAGGATCAGATTTAACATAATCAATAATAGACAAATAGGCATAAAGTACCTCAGGCTCAAGGTTCCGAGAGGGGTACACTATCACTTCTGAGATACTCCAACCCAAAATGCATACCCTGCATCTAATCATAAAGAACAATCAAATTATCCCAAGTTGAGGAACAGTCTGTAAAATAATTGGCCTATAATTGTTCAAAATTATCAGTGCCCTAACAGACAAAGAGAGGCTGAGCCAGATTAAAAGAGACTAAAAATCATGACCTAGGCTGGATCCTATACTGCAAAACAGTTGTCCTAGGGGCAATTATAGAGATACCTCACTGGAATATGGAGGAGATAACAGTACTATGGAAATATTAAGTTTCCTGAATCTAGTAACTGTAATTATGTAAGAGAATTTTCTTGTTCTTAAAAATACATGCTTTGGTATTAAGGGTAAAGAGGAATAATGTATGCAATCTACTTTCAAATGATCCATAAAAAAAGCATTACTATTATGTATCTATAAAAAGGAAGAAAAAGGCAAATATGTCCAAATACTAAAAATGAATAAAATCTGTGAGCTAGTCTTGCAATTTTTCTGTAAGTCTAATATAATTCCAAAATAAGTTAAAGAAGACTTGTGGTTACACCATGATAATGACCACTGATACTGTTTCTCTCATCGAAAACATTCACTAATTTTTATATGACTAATATACTCAATGTACAATTAACATATGTTCTCCTTCCTAGAAAATGTAAGCTGAACATAAAAAGGTCATAACTGAATAAGTTTTTAAAAAAATTTTAATAAATTTTGAAAAAATACTTTTTTAAATACACTTTCATTGTTGCATGTAGTTTTACATCATAATGTAGTTCAGAGTGATGGGGATATACATGCACACAGCACTTGTTATCACTTATCAGTCGCCTTCTTAGTTATCAGACCAACTGCTGAAGTATCATAGTGCTTGTGTTCAAGCAACTCTTATTTTACTTAATAATGGCACCAAGGCCCAAACATTTATTACAGCATATTGCTATAATTGTTCTTTTTTTTTTTGTGTGTGTGTGTGTGTGTGTGTGTGTGTGTGTGTGTGTGTGTGGTACTGGGGATTGAACCCAGGGGCATTCTACCTCTGAGCTATACCCCCAGCCCTATTTTTTTTATTCTTTATTTTGAAACCGAGTCTCACTAAGTTGCGGAGTGTCTCACTAGGTAGCTGAGGCTGGCTGCAAACCCGGATCCTCCGGTCTCAACCTCCCAAATGCTAGGATTACAAGCGTGTGCTACCATGCCTGGCAATTGTTCTGTTTTATTACTAGTTATTCTTCATGTTTTACTGTTATAAACTGAACTTAATCAGAGGCATGCATTTATCAAAAAAAAAAGAGAATATAAGGAACTTATGCTAGCTGTGGTTTTAGACATTCAGGTGGGGTCATGGAATAGATATAAGAGAATAATGTACAGCTTTTTATATATTAACTAGAACAAAACAAAGCAAAACCAAAAGATCAAACAAAACATCCACAGAAACAAACTAATGCTCTTTCTTGTAGTTTCTCTTTCCTATCAATACTTACCAATGTATTATTTTTCATGTGTATGTCTTAAACACAAGAGGGTGCTAATTGTATCTAGGTTACAAATAAAACATAATTATAATTACAAAATTATTTTTTACTTTCTTTCATAGTATTCTGAATAGATTATTGGTTCTCTATTACTGTGAAATATTAGGTTGATTTTGAGAAATTTGTTAGACTATATATTTGAAAGACTATATATTCACTAAAGAAATTTGGTTAAGCTCAAAAGAACTCAAATCCAAACCATTCAGATATGATTTAGAAATATTAAAATGTATATATAATACTAATATTAAACTTTTGTATCCTATTCTTATTAAATTATGTATTAGAGAAGATAAAATTGGCTTATACTACATAAATCATCTTAAAACTTTTTAAATTGGGGTATAAAGATTTATTTTAAGTCAGGGGAAGATATAAAACAAAAAAGCTCTCTCCTACACAGGGGTGGGGGTTCCTGAAAGAGAATAACCATTGAAGTTCTGAGGAGATAAGCTGTTATCTCTTCATGTGGTTTCCCATCTGCTCTTTTGTGATTGGCCATAACTGGGCCTTGGGTGCCTAATGTCTTTTGCCCAGTTCCAATCCTTAATTTGAATCTCTATCTTCCAGGGTCAGTGGGTTCTTTAAAAGGAATTTTGAAACATAAAACCAGAGAAAATATATAAGATCTAAATTCTAAATCATTTTAATCTACTTTAAAAAAAACTAGTAACACATAATGAACAATTTTCACATTATTAAATATTCTTATCTGCAAACTTCAATAGTTGTATACTGAGACATTTAGTAAGTGATCTAACAATTAAATACAAAGTTTATGAGACAATATACATCGGTATATTCATGGCCTTTTTGTTGATACAGTATTTTTGGGAAAAAAAAGTTCTCACAGAAAGAATTTACCTATACAGAATTAAAAACTGAATTAATTCATTCTCTCCCTCTTACTAGGGATTGAATCCAGGGGTATTCTACCTTATTTTGAAATGGGATGTCACTAAGTTGCTGAGACTGGTCTTGAATATGAAATCCTTCTGTTTCAGAATCCAAGGATTGGGATTACAGGCATGTACCACCATACCCAGCTTGAACCTTCTTTCTTTCTTAAGCAGGGGAGCAGCATCATAGAAACATTTAGTTAATATAAATTTAAGTATTTTTTTAATGTAGCGAAAATACTATAAAATTATGCTTTGTAAAGGTATATTTTATTTTGTACTCTATACACCGCACAATTTTATATTACTATCTCTATACTCAATAGGGATGCATTTTCTAAACTCTCTATATTTTTGAACTATTAAAGAAGTTTCAAAATAATTTTGATTATATTCAACTTTCACTTTAATAGCTGGCTTCAAACCGTAACCTTGATGTATAATTTAGCTTCACTAAATGATTATTTTCAAATTTCAATTCCTAATAGGAATTCTGTCCTGAAGTTGATGAATACTGTGTGTGTGTGTGTGTATGTGTGTGTGTGTGTGTGTGTGTGTGTGTGTGTGTACACACATATGCACATATGTGCATCCTGGGAATTTAACCAAGAGGCATTATACCTTCAAGCTATGCTCCCAGCCCTTTTTATTTTTTTGTTGTGAAGCAGAGTCTCACTGAGTTGCTGAGTCTCGCTACATTGCTGAGGCTATCCTCAAACCTGTGATCTTCCAGTTTCAGCATCCCAAGTATTGGGACTACAGGCTTATACCACCACACCCAACTTTTACTTCTTTTTTGAAACAAGGAAACTCATGTTCACTTATTTTCAAAGAAAAATCTCATTGATTTTCATTTTTCTCTTCCTTTATTCCACTTCTCATCATTTTGCCAAGTTTGTTCATAGATAATAAGCATGAGAATATTTGTTAGCAATACATCAGCATTCAGAAAATGGAAATAATATATGCTAAGTATATTTAAATCTGATAAAAATCCAGTTCTCAAATCTGTAAAGTCCTTCAAATTGCTCAGAATCTTTGTGAAGTTTCCAACTAATCCTTCTAATCTTTCATTAATTAAATCCTTGCTTCCTCAAGTATTTCTGGGAAGTTAACACATACACACACACACACACACACACACACACACACACACACACAACACATCATACAACCCACAAACCACTATGTCACATTCTCTTGTAGGCTTGTGAGCATTAAGGTGTCATGGCTCTATGATTCACAGTTGGGATTCTTTGAAGCTGAAATTCACCTTTATGACCTAAATTTCTCTGAACAGGTAACTTTACATCCCTCCTTGTTGCCTAACCCTGTTTTTGTTTAATGGTTAAAGTGAGTATGTGAAACCTAACACAGTTCTCCAGGGAGGGATGCTGGGTGCTCTGCATTAGTTGCTGTTTTCTAATCCTTGCTCCACTTCAGGACAGGTATGTGCTTGATACCTTGCATTTGCTTCTTCAACTTCCTTGCCTTGACTTCAGTTTTAGTATGGGTACTGTCTTCCTTCTTTTACCCTTTCATCTTAGTTATGGCTCCTGTGTTCTTTTTAACCACTGATGGAGGCAAAATGGCATAGCAGATAGTGAGGCAGACTAGGGCTCTGAATGCATCTCTATGCTAGATATGTGACACCAGTTATTTAAGCTCTCTGATCTTCAATTTCTTCATCTGGGAATGAGTATAATGCTTTCACTAAATGATTATGATTTAATTTGATACCTCTGTAAATGACTATTAAACAAAATACCTAATAGACATTAGATACTATTACTATATAATTTTTATAACTCCCCTTCTTTCCTTCCTTTCCTTCCCTCCCTTCCTTCCTTCCTTCCTTCCTTCCTTCCTTCCTTCCTTCCTTCCTTCTGTGTGTGTGTTTGTGGTACTGCGGATTGAACCCAAGGGCATTCTACCTCTGAGCCACACCCTAGTCCTATTTTATTTGGAAAAAGGGGTTCACTAAAAGGGTTGCTGAGTGTATTGCTATGTTGCTGAGGCTGTCCTCAAATCTATGATGCTCCTGTCTCAGCCTCCCAAGTACTGGGATTACAGGCATGCACCACCACACCTGGCTCCTTATTTGTTTTTGCTACATTGTAAGTTGGATGAGGGCTGGTCAATGCCTACCTTGTTCACTGTTGTAAGCACAGAATGGTGCTTCGCTTCGGTTAAACTTAAAGATGCATTCCCTAACTCAAATAAAGAAAAATTAATTAATTAATCATACAGCTTCTGACTTAACCTAGAATTTGCTTTCTGCTTCTATTTCCCTGAGCAAGTCAAATTTGTGCATGAATTCCACTTTTCATCTTTGTTTTTTCTTAGTTCTTCCAGTTCCGCTTTCAAGCTTCCTCTCTGCAGATCATCACTACTTATGTCCTTGGTTGGCTTCTCTATAAAATATAAAATCTAATCTTTTAAATATACTATGTAAGCTAATTGTAAAATTAAAATAGATTTTGAAAACTATGCTATGTTTAAAAGTCAGCCTAGCTTATACTTTAATGTGCTGTATGTTTCTAAATAAGCTGTTATTTCCTTGTTTTCAAAAACAAATATTTCTCTAAAGGCATTTCTACTCTTAAAAAATTAACATTTTAAATAATTCTAAGATGTCAACAAATATCTGACTTTTCACTTTCATTTCTATATTTTTGGTGAAATTTTTCTAACAATATTAAAAATTCAAGTTTCAAATTTAAAGTATTTTAGTCTCAAAGCACTTTATATAGAAAGCACTGGATTATTTTGATTTGTTTCTTCAGTGAAATTAGTAGATGCAAAGATTTGGCCATGAATTTTTACTAATGAAGAACATGAAGAGAAATGAGCAGAGTTCTTTTTAGGCAAATAAAAAGAAGTATTCTCCATATGACAAGTCTCATTTCACAAAATTATGTAGTACAGTAAACTATGCCTACAGTTGTATATCTTGCATTATTTTGTCCTAATACAGTAGTATCAGAGAATTTAGCTTTCTAGAGGGAAATTAGTTATTAAGGGAAGCTACCATTATTCTTCAAAACTAACACCATGGTTTGTCAACCCTCATCTACTGTCCTTGAACATGACTTTTTAAAATTTTTTAAAACACAGAAGTGAAGCAAATGTCACTTTTGGCTATTTTAACAGCTATTTTATAAGTCAGTTCTCGTTTATCTCTGCTAATATGGGTGAAACCATAAGTTTCAAAATTGGAAACTTAGATACTCAGAAAATTCATTTTGGTCACTTTTCCTAACTCTTAGAAGACATGATCATAAATAGCTGAGAAATGACTTGAGTTCCACCTGCCTGCCCTCTGGTGGACATGCTAATGAGCAAGGACTGGTTCCAGAAGGCACAGCTGGTGCCGGTGGAATGCTTACTCACTAATAAGCCATCTTTTTATGACTGCAAGTTACATGTAGAAATAATCCTGATTGCTTTTCTAATAATTGTTCATTTCTCAGAGACATCTTTTGTAGAAAAAAAAAAGAAAGAAAAAATGATGTTATAACATTTGTGAACCTTTCTGTTCCATGTCCTGTCTCATCCCTGAGGAAAGTCACCTAGACGGCAGATTAAATGGCAAATGATGGGTTTAGCTGTACAGGTAGGTTCACTTTTGCTTTTTACAGGATCATGAGTTTTATGCTCAAGCATGAAAAGAGAAGGTGCCATTCTTGAAGGTTTGAACCCTCAATTATGAAGAAAGGAAAATACAGGAAAGGAAGAATCATAGGAGAGAATTCAGCTGACTTGGAGCAGCAATGGAATTGCTCTTACAATTTTTGCAAGTTCTGGCTGTGCTCCCTGAAAACTCAGCAGCAGCAATGTCCTTCGGGCAGCAGCTGTCACTACAGGCGATGGCAAAGCAATGGGAAGAAAGAGATTGGGCTCCTCTGCATACAGGGAAACAGCTGACGCATAAAAATACAACCAGGGCGGATATTAGCAACAAGTTGCTGACTATTTTTCTTCTTGTAAAGTGCACTCAGCTACTAAGATAGAGGTAAATTAAACTTGAGAGACAACGTGGCATCTCAAGTGGAACCATGAAGCAATCATAACCCACAGGCTGTGGACAAGTTTGATTTAAGATCCTACTATTTTCAGGCTCTATTTTCTGTTGAGGGTGCACCATATTTAACTAAACTGTTCGGGAAGCAGATCCAGCTACCTATTAAACACGTGACAGTTTCAAAATGTTTAGAATTCTCTGCCCAGCATTCACATTACTCAGCTGTCAAAGTAAAGGGCTCAGATATATGATGTGAAAATTACATTTTAACGAGGTGTCATGTGTGTTTAAAGTTCTTATTCATCACTACATAGCCACAGCTTTTACTGGAGACACAAATTCACTTAATTAGCATATTATAAGGACAGAAGGTTCACCTTATCTGCATTATTAAACTATTCTGTGTAGGCTTTTTGTTGTTAGTTTAGAGTCTACTATCTTCTGAATATGGAAGAATGGTTCATTTACATAATCTCAAAAGGCTTTCTTGAAAATGTGGATTGTGTTTAGTTAGCAGAAGAGGACAAGATGGTGGCCACTTGTCTTTTTCCTTCTATTGTTAGTACTTATTGCCTGATGGCTTTTCACTAAGTCTCAACCAGTAGAGTCTTAGATGTTAGGCAAACTAATTTCAGGAAGTTTTTGGAACTTTACTTCTCTGCCTGTTCTTATTGACTAGTGCCTACTTCTGCCTCGATCAGTAGAAAATACTGGAAAACATTTGTATTTGGAAAATAAAATTTAGGTTTTTTTTTCATGGACAGTTAGAAACAAACTGTAAGACTCAAAGAAAATGCCTCACATCTCATACCTGTTCATTAATGAATAATGAATTATGCGCAAAGTGGTCTGGGAGAAAGAACAGTTAAGAGTGAAAGTCCACATCAGTCATTAATGCTGGCTAACGGCAGGCAATGCAAACGATTTCTCTCATACCAGGTATGCCAGGATACAGCATGCAATTTTAGAATTATGAAGCCAATGAGAAAGTTATTGAAGCAGTGTGAAATAGCTAAGTGTGACTTGTAAATGTGCAACTTACAAAAGATATCGAATTAAAGGCAATGATAAGTATATATTTTACATATTTTAGATGATAGGAAATGGGCTTAGTTAAAAGTACATTTGAAGAAAATTCTAGATTGAATAGTTCTAGATCTGGTGATCTGTTCAGAAGATAGGAGCACTTTTATCTCTATACTCAAGTACTAATGCTAACAAATATTATGTTTTGTTACTTTTTTTTTAACTAGGGGTTAAACCCAGGGGCATTCTACCTCTGAGCTACACTCCTAGCCCTTTTTTAAAATGGAGTGTCAGCTGGGTGTGGTGGTGCACGCTGGGAGGCTGAGACTGGAGGATCGGGGTTCTTGGCCAGCCTCAGCTAGTTAGTGAGGCTCTCTGCAACTTCGTGAGACCCTGTTTCAAAATAAAGAATAAAAAAAAACAAAACAAAACAAAAAACAGGATTGGGGGTGTAGCTCAAAGGTAGAATTCCTCTGGCCCAGTACCTAAATAAATAAATAAATGAATAAATGAGTCTAAGTTGCTGAGGGTCTTATTAATTTGCTGTGGCTGGCCTCAAATCTGCGATGCTCCAATCTCAACCTCCCAAGTACTGGGATTACAGCCATGGGCTAGCAAGCCTGGTTTAACAAACATTTTTGACACAGGTATCCAAAAATGAATCACCATTTCTTAAAAAAAAAAAAAAGTTTCTCAATAGAACTATTATGCCTTTCTGAATATAATACACTTTCTGCTTTCTCTACTTTGATGAAATCCCAGTGGGATATGGTAGCACACACTTGTAATACCAGTACTTGGGAGGATGAGACAGAAGGATCACAGGTTTGAGGACAGCCTTGAAAGTAATGAGACTCTCATCAACCTAATGAGACTTTATTTCAAAAAAAAAAAAAAAAAAATTGAGCTGGGGGTGTAGCTTGGAGGTAGAATGCCCCTGAGTTCCATCCCCAGAACCAAAAAAAGTCCCTATAATTTGTCATTTGAAAAATTGAGAATGCATTCTTAACATAAAACTTTTGAACAGTTGCCTGCTTGCTTCCATATTACAAGACTACTGAATTTAATTTCTTCTGGAAGAAACCTTATTAGGTATTATTGTGCTTTGGCACTTCCCTTTAACACCTGCTGGACTTTTTCTAGATTATCTAAATTCACAACAATCTGGGTGAAGAAGGGAAGAGCTGGGATTGGAGAAAGGGACAGGGGAGGATGGCTGGAGTGAGAAAAATCTGCTCACTGATAGAAGTATGCAGCAAACAGTAAAGATAACTAGCTGAGGAGCACACATATAATCTTAGCAAAACAAATGTAGGATTAACATTCCCAATCTTATGGTAGTCTGAAACAGCAGATTTAAAATTATTGCATTTCATTTATTCATTTATAAACCCATTGGCCAAATCTTTATAAACATCTAAGTATCTATCAGGCACTCAATAAAGATTGTATGACTAAAGCAATATCAACAAGATTATTTCAATGTGCATTAGAGTCTACTTACATCCAAAAAGGCTTTTTATAAATTGGAGTTTCTTTACACTCATATATTTCTTGATAAGTGAAAGATATATTATTAATATTTTTAAAAGAAATTATTTGCAAGTATATTTGTTACATGTATGCCAAGCAGCAGTATCAAAATATGTTCTAAATTTTTTTTTTCACACCAATTTGATGCTGGAAATCCACAGGAATGTTGGCAATTTTGCATCTGGTTTAATGCAGAATAAGCAAGGACAGTATGATGTTCTTTTTTTTTTTTTTTGCGTTATTGGGGATTGAAGTCAGGGGCATTGTACCTCCGAGCTAAACCCCCAGCCCTATTTTTTATTCTTTATTCTGAAACCGGGTCTTGCTAAGTTGTGGAGTGCCTCACTAGGTAGCTGAGGCTGGCCTCAAACCCGGATCCTTTGGTCTCAGCCTCCCCAGTGCTGGGATTACAAGCGTGCGCCACCACGCCCGGCAGTATGATGTTCTTAAAATAGTCTGTTTAAAGAAAAATGGGAATCAAATTCTAAACTTATTGTAAACTTTTCAAAAATTTACATGCTCTTAATGATCTTTTTAAGAAGAAATAATGCTTATATTCTACAATTAACATTCAAAATGCAAGCTTAAGACATTTAATTAAAATTAACTTCTTTATATACATGTTTTTGGAAACAGTCAATTTCACAGAAATTCCTATAGAGCTGTAGGAGTAAAAACAGCATGGTATTTGCACAAAACAGGCACAAAGACCAATGGAACAGAATAGAAAATACAGAAATAAATCCTCACACTTTTAGCCAGTTGATTTTTGACAAAAGTGTCAAAAAATATATGCTAGAGGATAGACAGCCTTTTCAACAAATGGTGTTGGGAAAACTGATTATCCATTTGTAGAATAGAATTAAACCACAATCTCTCACCCTGCACCAGAATCATCTCAAAACTGATCAAAGACCTGGATTTTAGAGCAGATTTTGCAATTTTTAGAAGAGGGCATAGGACCAATACTCCAACATACAGGCACAAGTAGAAATTTCTTCAATAAGACTCTTAAAGCTCAGGAAATTAAAATGAGATTTAATAAATGGGATAGCATTAAGGTAAAAAAGCTTTTGTTAATCAAAGGAAACCATTAAGAGTCTAAGGAAAGAGCCTACAAAATGAGACAAAATCTTTATCAGCTACTCCTCTGATAGAAGATTAATATCTAGAATATATAAAGAACTTAAAGACTTAACACACACACACACACACACACACACACACACACACACACACACATACACACATACAAAAAAATACACCACAACGAAAAATTGAGCAACTGACCTGAATAGATACTTCTCAAAAAACAAATACAAATATTAAACAAATATATGAAAAATATTCAACATCATTAACAATCAGAGAAATACAAATCAAAACTATACTGAAATTCCACCCAACTCCAGTTAGAATGGCCATCATTAAGAATATAGACAATAATAAATGCTGGTAAAGATGTGGGGAAACAGAAATCCTTTTACACTGTTGGTGAGATTGCAAATTACTATAGCTGTTAAGGAGATCAGTGTAGAGGGTTCCTCCGATGACTGGGAATGGAGTCATCATATGACCTAGCTATCACCCCTGGGTATCATTCCAAAGAAATTGAAGTTAGACTATTATAGCAATACATGTATACCATGTTTTATAGCAGGACAATTCACAATAGCCAAATTATGGCACCAACCTAGGTGTCTATCAACAAGTGAATGAATTATAAAACTGGTATATACACACCATGGGATTTTACTCGCTACAAAAAAAACAAATTATGTTATTTGCAGGAAAATGGATGGAACTAGAGATCATTATTCTTCGCGACATTAGCTAGGTCTCAAAAAGTGACCAATTGCATGCTTTCTCTCATATATGGAAGCTAGAGAGAAATTGGGTAACAAATGTATTGCAGATAAAGGAGGAGAGACCTCAGTAGAGAGATGGGGGGTTCGAGGGGGAGGTGGAAAGAGACTTGATGAAAACAGTTAAAATAGATATGTACACATAGACAACTATCAATACCAATCTCAATAACCTGTAAGAGAAGGGGAGGCAGTGGGGTCAGATCCAGGAGGAAACACACCAAGTGCTGTGTGCATGTATTTTCCTGTCACTATGAGCCTCATTATGATGCATAGTTACAATGCACCAATAAAAGCATATTAAAAATAAAATTTCAATTCTAGTATCTCAAAAAAAGATGGGTGGATTAAAAAATTATAGGAAATACACACAATGGAATTCTACTCAGCAATAAAGAAGAATAAAGTAATGTCATTTGCAAGAAAATGGAAGGACCTGGATTAGCCAGTAACAGAAAGTGAAGGGACATATGTTTTCTTTAATATGTGCAAGCTAGAGAGTAACTGGTATTCCAGAAGAACTCCAGATAATGGAGGAGAAACTTCAGTGGAGCCAGGGAGGTCTAAGGGAAGGGGACGGGGAAGAATGAGGATCATTAATGAAAATACTACCATCGACTATGTGTACATATGTGAAAATGTCAATCTCAGTATTCTGTACTGGGAAGGGGGGAGATGGAGAAGCAGGTGGCTACCAAGTGCTGTGTGCATGTTTGTTATTGTCAACATGATTTATATTATGATGTGAGACTATAATGCACCAATAAAAGCATATTAAAAATAAATAAAAGAGCCGGGCATGGTGGCGCACGCTTGTAATCCCAGCATTCGGGAGGCTGAGACCAGAGGATCCGGGTTCGTGGCCAGCCTCAGCTATCTAGTGAGGCACTCCGCAACTTAGTGAGACCTGGTTTCAAAATAATGAATAAAAAATAGGGCTGGGGGTATAGCTCGGAGGTAGAATGCCCCTGAGTTCAATCCCCAGTACCGCAAAAAAAA
>PVLC010029933.1:0-19855 GCA_004027655.1 Graphiurus murinus
AAAATTATTCGACTTATTAAATACATCATTGATATAGTTTTCAGTAATGCATTCATTGCATAAAATAACTGTGCATAAAGAAAAATAAAATTCTAGAATGAAGTTATATTCTCAAGTTTTGAACAAAAAATAATAGCTATGTTTAGAATTTATTTTAAAGCTTGAAGATATTTATAACAATGGGATGTGAACCATTTTCTTCCAATGCCAATTCAAATAAATGACATTTTTTTAAAACAACCACTTTTATCACTAAATGTGGAAAGATGACAATTCAAAGTAAATATAACAATTTTTTAAAAAAATCATAATAAAGAAAACTCCCCAAATGTTAATTCTAAAACTTGTAGTCATAACCTGGTCTTACGTAAGTATGCAGCCGGCTAGTTGTGCTATTATTCCAGGTGGCATGTTCATCGAGTTATGTTTCTGGTTTCTTTTGTGGCAGATACTCAAAACACACTGCTAATTTTCAAACTCTCAAAATATATAACTGTTCCAGGCAACCTATCTCCTTACTCTGATCATCTTGAGCACTCCACCAATTTAAATCTACATTTATGTCATTTTTGCTGAACAACATAAGAGATGTTAAAAAGCTATTCATAGCTGAAGTCACACAAAATATAGCGCTCTTTCCAAAATACTATGTTCTAATGTAACAACGCTGACGAGAGGCTGGCCAGGGGAATTACTTGCAGTTGATCAGTTACAAGGGTAAGTATACCTCCTCTGCAAAATCAATCTACTGTGGGATTCTGGTACTGGGGATTGAAGCTGGGGCATTCTACCTCTGTGCTATATCCCCAGCCTTTTCTTAAAAATTTTACTTATGTATTTATTTATTTTGAAACAAAGTCTTGTGAGGTTGCTGAAGCTGGCCTTGAGACTGTGATCCTCCTGTCTCTGCCTCCCAAGCTGGGATTATAGGCATGCACTACTACACCTGGCTTAATGTAGGATTTTGAAAAAAGAAAATTAAAATTCAAAACAGAGCACGTGATTCTTTGGGTTAATGAGAAGCATAGTAAGTATTATGTATTTGTCAGA
This sequence comes from Graphiurus murinus, assembly GCA_004027655.1. Taxonomy (NCBI): domain Eukaryota; kingdom Metazoa; phylum Chordata; class Mammalia; order Rodentia; family Gliridae; genus Graphiurus; species Graphiurus murinus. The sequence continues at coordinate 1,051 of PVLC010029933.1, forward strand.
TGGGAATGCTTCTCACTATACATATACCCCTATTTTTAGTGTTCACAGAGCAGTCAGATCAATAAAATCATAAAATGATTCTGCAGATGTGCATACTGCACATTTAAACTATGACTTTAAAAAATTTATTGTTGAAAAAGTATGCTGTTGAGACTTTTTTCTTTTTTCTTCAATCACTGGCGTTTTCTATTCATTGCAAAATTTTTCACTTACAAATACTAATTCACTAATTCAGAGTCATATGAAATAATACTGAATGAAAGTGTTTCTCTCAGGATATCATCATATGAAAGGATGGTAGATATAATATAAAAATAATATTCTCTTATAATGGAGGTTTACTTAGGACTACTTACTAGAATAAAATTATATGATACAGTAAAATACTAAACAATTAATCAATAGGTCAGGGGAAAGTAAATCTCATTTCAATAAATAATATCTCTAAGACATCAAGGTCTCAGCTGACTCAGAAAACCTATTATTAAAGGATTATTCTCCACTTTAATACTACCCTAATCCAACTGTATACAGCAGACATCCAAATTAAAAAAGGAGGCCGGGTCATTTTAATAATCTTTGCCCTAAATGTCTTCCCATCTTATCTCTGAGAGACATCTACTAAAAATATAGCAATAAAGCAGGTCTTCCATTTCTGTGGAGCAACACATTAGCTATCTTAAACTACCCTTCAAATGGACGTAACTAAGGGAGAAGAAAACAACAGAACACCTTCTTAAACACACCAATGGAGTGACAATAAAGCAAGGACCACCAAAACAAAGTGAAGGTGAGAATAGGGAGTGGAAATGCATGGGAGCCAGACTCCAGCACCTGGGACTGGCATTAAGTTATTACGTGGGGCAGTGGAGAGGGAGGGATCACCTGACACCAGGACACGCAAGCTGGTGAGCTTGACAGACCTCCATGTGGAACCAGATCCTCACAGCATCAGACCTTCCATGTAGAGTGCATTAGAAATATACCTGCTGCACCAAGAGAGGAACTGCTTTTTAACTCTAGCACCTCCAGCGGGTGGACAATCCCCCTAAACAACTCAGAGCCAACCACTGGTACTCGTGTAGTTTTGGGGGCCAAATTCACACTGTGTGCTTCAAAATACCTCAAGCAGAGGGTTTAAAAATTGCCCAGACTGCCGGGCGTGGTGGCGCACGCTTGTAATCCCAGCATTCGGGAGGCTGAGACCGGAGGATCCGGGTTCGCGGCCAGCCTCAGTTACCTAGTGAGGCACTCCGCAACTTAGTGAGACTTGGTTTCAAAATAAAGAATAAAAAATAGGGCTGGGGGTATAGCTCGGAGGTAGAATGCCCCTGAGTTCAATCCCCAGTACCGCCAAAAAAAAAAAAAAAAAAAAATTGCCCAGACTGATAATAGCTACTAGCACCTGGCAGAAGCAAACAAATATTCTCTGGGAAAAATCTACCTTCATCGATTCCTCAAAGTACTAGTGCAGATACAACTTTCAAAGAGTGTGAGCGTATGGTTAACAAATCATAAAAACATAAGCAAATAAGACCCTATGAATGAGTGTCAACAGAAATGAGCAAATGAGTCAGATATGAAAAGACTTTAAGTACTGAAATTATCAGCATAAAATAGGTTTATTAAATATATCCCAATACATAAGACGTTTGGAAAGGAGTAAAATTTTACCTAAGAAAATGCCACAATAACCTGAAAAGGGATCCACAAACAAGAGTTTAAAACTTCACAGTAATTTTTGGACATAGTCATTGAGCATCTACATACTATGTGTTGGACCTTGCTTGAGGCTCTGAGATAAAGTGGTAGGATTTAAAAAACGTAGAAAATCTCCTTCAACAAGGATAGTTATTTTAAAAGCAGAATATAAATAGCTGAAATAAATTGATGAATCAAAAGACAAATCCCAAGAAACTGACCAGAATTGTGTACATATAGCCAAGGAAATCTAAACAGGAACGAGGAAAATGGAAGCGCAAGTGAAAAAGTCTAAAATACATCTCACTGAATTTCCAGAAGGAAATAGTAAAGAAAATGAGGAAGAGGCATTGTTCTAAGAAATAATGATAGAGCTTTCCTCACATCGGCCAACATTTAATTATTATTTGAGAATTCTATTTCAACAAACTACTTTGGAAACCAAGTTATCTGTTTTCACCACTGGATGCTGGATCTTGAGAAATGTTTTAACCTCTTAGTTCCTACAGAAAAATATTTTGATAGGGAAAACCTCACCTCTTCTCAGAATTATTTAATAAGAGTTGGTGAATATAAAAACGTACGAAATAGCTAGGCAAGGTGGCCCATGCTTGTAATCCCAGTACTCGGGATGCTGAGGCAGGAGGGTTACAGATTCAAAGCCAACCTCGGTAACTTGTGAGGCCCTCTGCAACTTAATGAGACGCTGTTTCAAAATAAAGAATAAAAAAAAAAACTAGGCTGGGGGTGGAGCTCAGGGGTAGAATGCCCCAGGGTTCAATCCCGAGTAACACACACACACACACACACACACACACACACACACACACACAGTATGCAATGAGTTGGGTGTGGTGGTGCACACCTGTAATCCCAGTACTTGGGAGACAGGAGGATCACAGGTTTGAAGCCAGCCTCAGTAACTTAGTGATGCTCTCAGCAACTTAGCCACCATGCCTGGCTCCCAATTTATTTTTTATAGCATCAAATCTGAAATGCTTGTTTATCTACCTCTTAATCATTTGTCTCCCTGAACCATCCTGTGCTGTGCCCCTTGGACTGAGTGTAGGATCTCATTTGCCTTCCCCATGTTTGTGCTCTAGTCCCTAGAATAGTGCCTGACACAAAGCAACATTGTCAACAGATAATGATGAATAAGGGAACAGCAGAGGGGATGGCCAGACTCAAGGCCAGACACAACTCCAGGGGTGTCACTCATTTACATCCTGTTTGGTGTAAGCACTGCCCTGGAAACTGTGCAGTGCACCAAAGTGCAGCCATATACTTTGGCAGGAAATAAGCCAGAAACTATGTGGCAGCCAGCATACAATAAGCAGCTCAGCCCTCATTGACTCCAAAATACTGTGTCATATTTGCTGATTGGGCATTTGTGTGTGTGTGTGTGTGTGTGTGTGTGTGTGTGTGTGGTGCCTAGGGATTAAACCCATAAGCATTCTACCTCTGAGCTATATTCCCAGCCTTATTTTATTTATTTTGAAACAGGATTTCACTATGTTAAGGAGGCCCTCATTAAGTTGCTGAGGCTGGCCTCAAACCTGCAATCCTCTTATCTCAGCCTCCCAAGTACTGGGATTACAGATGTGCACCATTGCGCCTAGCTGATTTGGCATAATTTACCGCTCTCCTGGTAGAGAAAGCAAGAATTTTTCTCTCTGGTTTTCACCTCAAGACTAAACTCATCCCTTGGATAAGTGGGTACATATTCATGTTAAAGTCTTTATACACTGCTACCCCTGGAGCAACTGTTCTGTAAATAAAGTTAATGTTTTTAGGTTTTGGGGTTTTTTTTAGTTTTGAATTTAATTTATTCTGTGCAGTTTAAAGTGAAAGTCAAAACATTATACAAACTACAAATTTTAGATATATTACTGGCCAATTTTAAAACAAAAGCACTGAATGATCATTAATGCACTTTCTTCCTCTTTAATTTTACATCTTGTTATATAAAGGTTCTATTAACACATAATTCTAATTCCTTAAAACCTATTTAGTTAATGTTTTTAACTGTTGAGGATTCAGGGTGTCAATTTTAAGTTAACTACTGCAAAATCTCTTGTCAGTTCCTCACTCTTTGCTGGTTAAAAATATCTCTAGAGAAATTCTTCAGTCAGTCAACTGAGGAGTAGAACAAACATCACTAAAGTTCCTGACTTGGCAGCAGGTGATTCTGTACTTCACCAGTATCAATCTTCAATTTAAGAAAGCCCATCCAAAATATTTTTAAGAGTCTAGAAATAATGAAGATTGCACAGAATACTAGGCCAAGTTTCATGTTCCACAGCACTGGGTAATTCACATCAATGGGAATTTATTAACTCATCTTCCTAGGCCAGTAAAGAGGTTATGTATTTCACCAGTAACCAACCTCGTCACTAAAAGGTTACTGTCTACCGCTAGTGTTTGTAGGGTTATTCTACATCTCTCCTAACCCTGGGATTTCTGAGGCACCTCTATGGAAACCAGTGTCCTAAAAGTAGGTTAGTCTATGGGAATTTCAACTGGAGGGGTGTCTGGCGAGCACCAAACCAGACTGTGCCCCTGCAGAATTACAGGCATAATGGGAACTTGGAAGTAATACCATATGAACAGCCATTTTCCATCTCGTTTTCATCCTCCATGAGGACCTACATGCCATGGAGATTTTCAGTCTTAACTTCTTTATGCAGCAGACTCCTTTCATGAACGACAATTTGTGGAAATTTCAAACATAAAACATTTCAAAGCAGCTGGGTGTGGTGGCTCACGCCTGTAATCCCAATACTTGGGAGGCTAAGACAGAAGGATCGCAGGTTCGAGGCCAATATCAACAACTTAGCAAGATTCTGTTACAAAGTTAAAAAATAAGTAAAAAGGGCTAGGAGTATAACTCAGAGATAGAAATCCCCGGGGCTCAACCCCCAGTAATACACACACACATAATAATAAAAAAAAATAAAATATAAAGTAAAAGCAGAGCTGTTGATTGGTGGGACAATGAGAAGGTCACAGACAGTGTCCTCACTCTTTAACCACCCCAATTCCACTTTGGAATCCCCAAGGCAATAAAGAATGACGTCTGAAAAGCAATGATCAAGTAAGAGTGAGGAAGAGAGATGGGTGTGGTAGTGCACACCTATAATTCCAGTACTTGGGAGGTTGAGACAGGAGGATCACGGTTCGTGGTCAGCCTCAGCAACTTAGCAAGGCCCTCTGTAACTCAGCCAGACCCTGTTTCAAAATAAAAAATAAAAAGGGCTGGAGGTGTAGCTTGGAGGTAGAATGCCCCTGAGTTCCATCTCCAGTACCAAAACAAAAAGAGTGAGGAAGAGGGTGACTTAACTTAGTAATGATAGTATATAAAAGAAGAATAAGTAATCTCTAAGGAGCACAGGTGGTTTCGTTTGCACCTGGAATGCCCCCAGAGGCTTGGCCACCGAGGCAGAGACATTCAGAAGGGCTCCTGGAAAGTGACTAGACATAAGTCTCTGACCTTGCCAATGGGTTGCTTCATTGATGCATTCATGGCTAAGTTCATGGTTGATTCAACAGATGCATTCATGACTACTGTAGGAGGTAGAACCTAGTTCAAGGAAGTGGGTCCTTGGGGGTGAGCCCCCAGGGACTATATCTTGTTTATAGTCCCTTCCTCCATCTCTCTCCACTTCTTACCTGCCATGAGGTGGGCAACTTTGCCCACCACCACCACACAGTCCCTGCCATGATGTTCTGCCTCAACACAGGCCCAGAAACAATGGAGCCAGCTGACAATGGACTGAAACCATGAGCCAAAATAAATCTTCCCTCTTTGTATTGTTTATCTCAGGCATTTTGTCACAGCAACGAAAAGATAACTAACACAACAGGACTCTTCAGTTTCAGGAGAAGACATATTAGTACTACTCTCCCAAAGCATGCTGAAGTAGCATCACTCATGAGGCCTGACGCTACTTGGGGTCAGAAAAGCTGCCTGACCTATGGGTTAGCCTATATGAAGTATTTAGCCAAAAAAAGATAAAAGGCTTAACTAATTATTACAAGTCAACTAGGAGGACTAAACCACTTGCAATTCAGGATTTGAAAGGCTTCATCTAACTACATAAAAGCTGAAGTGGCTTGTCACAGATGGGCTACCTCAAAGAAAGAAAAAGGAGATTCCAAAATTTCCCAAAGAAGACGCTTCTATTCATGCACAGCATTTATACTATGAAATTTACAAGCCAGGTTCATTATGTGATAGAACACAGAAAGTGACTGAAACTGGATTTTCTTGTGTATCACCAATTATTTTATAGGACATATAAAAACAATTATGCAATTATAGAGTTCCTGTTTATTTTAATGTATCTGTCCTGCCACTGTGGCCTGATCTGGTGAGATTTCAACTGAACTCAATGAGAATTGGGTCTACCTAATAGCAGGATGGAGTCACCTACTCACCTCCCACATGGAATACTTTGTAGTTACTAGAAGTATATTATAAAAGAATATTTAAGCATTTGGAGAAAATGCTACAGTTACATTAAGTAAAAATGAATACAGAAGACTGATTTTAATTGTGTTTTATTTTAAAAGACACACATATTCATAGGAATAAAAATGGAAACATCTATACCAATATCTTTCCAGCAGGTATCTTAGTGGTGTTTTTTATTTTGTTTAAACTTTTCTTAGTTTACCAAACCTCCTATGTAGAATCAGGGGAAAAAAATATATGTTTTAAAACAAAAAGAACTTTTACTTACTCCAGTGATATGCAGGTAAACATCAGCGCTATCCTTAACTGTGTGATCCTGTGGTCAAGTTCCAGTCAGAACTTGCTTTGCTAAGATGGTCCCTGTAGCTGCTAAGGTGAGTCAACCTAACTACTGCTGGCAGCCTGGGAAGTCTGGGGTAGGAAATGATGCTCAACACCAGCAGATGCACCTTCCAGTTCTCAAGAGCTGCTAAGTTCATAGCAAGCTAGAACTGCCACTGCTACGCTGGAGCCTCACCAGGCTGGCCTGGAAGCCTTTGCTTCTACAAGGATGAGCCTCATGAAACTAAGGTTGCCTTTGCATAAATGCAAAACATAAGAAAATCCCTAGAATTGTTTTCCATCTAAATGTCACAGCTGTGTACAGTTGGTGAGACCATATGACAGCAGCACAGCCCATGAGATCAAGACAGGTCCAGGTTCCAGTTCTGGCTACACCATTTTCTAACTGTGATCTTGGGTAAGTTTCAGACTCTCAGAAGCCTTGGTTTACTCATCTTTTGATGAAGTTGATCACACTTATCTTCCAGGATTTTAGTGAAGAGTTAAACTATTTATCAGTGTGTACAATGTGCTAATTTTATAACATTCCAGAAGCCAAAACACACAGAACGTCAAGTCATGTAGCCTCTTATGGGGGGGGGGGGTACTATAAATCCTTCAAATTAAAATCTAAATCCTCCAGGGCAAATTCTCAGCCATACACATTTAGAGTGGTGACTGAACCCAAACAAAGCACTTGAAAAGAGGTTATTTTATTTATTTTTGCAGTATTGGGGACTGAACTCAGGGCCTTGTATGTGCTACTCAAGTGCTCTACCACTGAGCTATATCCTCCAGCCCCAGATGTTCTTTTTTTTTTTTTTTTGCAGTACTGGGGATTGAACTCAGGGGCATTCTACCTCCGAGATATACCCCCAGTCCTATTTTTTATTCTTTATTTTGAAACCAGGTCTCACTAAGTTGCGGAGTGCCTCACTAGGTAGCTGAGGCTGGCCTCGAACCCAGATCCTCTGGTCTCAGCCTCCCAAATGCTGGGATTACCAGCGTGCGCCACCATGCCCAGCTCCAGATGTTCTATATTTTAAAGAACTTAGGGTCTGGGTCTGAAACAACTTTGTGACTACAAAGATTTCTGGTAAAATCTTATTCCTCTCCTGTATCATCTCCACTAAATCCACACGTAAAGAAACAAAATAATGGTACAAATGATGTCACAGACACAATGGGACTATATAGGAAATATAGAAGTACTGCCTACCATACTGGCATCATAATCAACTCAGAAAATAAAGGATCAATGATGTTAGAGCCTATGACAGAGAATATACTTTAATAATGTTTCATAATATACTCTCATTGAAATTATGAAAATAATAAATATTGAAAATATTTAATTCTAATATGACCAAACTGCATGTTGTAACAATAATTATAGACCAAATAAGATGCTATCAGCCAGGTGTGATGTCACACACCTGTAATCCCAGTATTTGGGAGGCTGAAATATGAGAATCATAGGTTCGAAGACAGCCTCAGCAATGTAGCAAGACTTTCAGCAACCTAATGAGACCCCATTTCAAAAAAAAATTAAAAAGGGGCTAGGAGTGTAGCTTGGAGGCAGAGTGGCCCTGGGTTCAATTCCCAGTATAACACATATACACACACACACACACACACACACACACACACACACACACACTGAAATAGGGAGAAATGTAGCAGAAATGGTTTAAAAAAAGTAGAGTTAAAATTAGAATTTCAAAAGAATTATAATATTTTTAAAACCTTGATTCAATAAGAAGAGACAGAATGATGTATTGTTTTCATAGTATACAATTTGAGACAAACAGACTTAGTGCTCAATCTTACCTATTTCTGCCACTTTCTGTCTGGAAAACAACAGGCCACTTACTTAGCCACCTGTGTCCTAGGTCTCATCTACACAAAGGACTTGTGTGATACCTTCATGATGGTACAACAATCAAAGACGTGTAAAATATTTGGCACAGGGCACATCTCTAGTGTTCTATATGGGTAGGTGGAAAAAAAAAACAACCTTAAAGGATCAAGGTGACATAGCATGACGTAGACCATTCCTAAAGAAAAGAGCTAGTGCTTGGTGCCAGACATCCACTGAAGGTCCTGAGACACAAAGTGATGGTTGACTTGGACCTCAGTGATAAATACTGTTGAGGAAATAAAAACTGAAAGCTTTTATTTTCTTTTTCATGGAAGAAGATAAAGTAAGCAATTAACGTCATAACTTGGAGAGGTCAAGGAGACAAGCAGATTCAAGTCGATGACTAAGAGGGAACCGGACAATCCAACACAACCACTGCCCAATCAGAAGGGGCCTTGGTGATGTCCAAGGTAAAGCTCATTCAAAGGGCACACATTTGCTGAGCTTTCACGCCAGCTGCCCTACTCCCAGGCAAAAAGGCAGTGAGGCCTTTGGCTAGAAACATCTACCACTTTCATTTGGCCAGAGCCACAGGCTTTCTCTAGGTCCTCTACTGTCCTTCAGGCCACAGGAAGGACTCTTGAGGGGTGGAGTGGGAGCTGCTCCAGCAGTGAAGAGTGGCCTTCTGCCCATGTCACCTTTAGAGAGCAGACACCGGGGTACTGAGGTGCAAGCACAGTCTCCATTCCCAGAGAAAGGCTCAGCCTGACTCGTGCAGTCGGGTGGGCCGCCAGTTCAGCCCAAACTCCCCAGTATTACATACCTCTGACAGCTACTGTTTTGCATCTACCGACGGATTCTTTTGAAGTTATTCTCATGTACGCTTCCTGAGGCAGGCTCTTGTCTTGTATTTCATAAGTTTCCGAACCAGACACTTTTGGAAATCCTCAAGAACTCAGTGGTGTGCCTGGAACAGAGGAGCAACTTCAGCTTAACAACTTTGACGGGCAATTATACAATCTGAAAGCTAACAGAACCGTATAATCCAGTATAGTTCACTACAAAGAAAAGCACTAAAATCTTTATTAACTTGGGAACAAAAAATGTACAATGGGCCTTCTCTACCTCCCACCCACCCCCATCTTTTCTTTTTATTTTTTAACCTTTAACTTTTAAAAATTTTATTGCCTTGAGATATACATAAAACTCCATCTTTTATTAAAAACTTAGTCTTTCACTCTCTCTCACAAACATGTGTTTCTCTTTCTATATACTTATCGACTGTCTTTAATAATCAATAAACACTGACTATCACAAATTAAGCACAGGGCTTTAAGCCAGGCTTGGTGGTGCACACTTGTAATCCGAGTACTTGGGAGGCTGAGGCAGGAGGATTGCAGGTTCTAGGATAGCCTCAGCAAATAATGAGATTCTCACTAACCTAGTCAGACCCTGTTTCAAAATAAGAATAAAATAGGGCTGGAGTATAGCTCAGAGGTAGAATGCCCCTGGGAGGTAGAACACCCAGTGCACCCCCACACACACTCACACAAAAAAAGTCATCTCTCTGGGACAAGAATATCACTCTCATAAGCGATAGCTTTTGTATTTACATATGTATAAGTAGCTGTGTGTATAAACCAGGAAGCCAGAGATAATGCTTTGCACTTGATAAAGAACAGTGTTATTCATTTAGTCCTCATTCATAATTTGCATTTACATGTCAAAGAACACAGAATATCATGGTAGCTAGAAAGCTGGTGGCTTTTATTTTGATCATATTTAATATAATCAGTAAAATTATTATTCTTCTTATGATAGTCTATAAGAAGTGGGTTCTTAATCCTTTTCAGGCTCATAGAAGATCACTGAGTATCTGAAGAAAACTAAGGCTATTGCAGGCCCCCGTTCAAATTTCAGACTCATGAACTTCTTGAAGCCACTCCTGCAACCCAGGATGAAAAAAAATCACATGGGCTTTATGTGTAAACTGAAATAATTGATATCTTGAACAAGTTCACAGGCTTAATTCTGTTTTAAAAATGTAAGAACAAAAGAAACCAGTCCCTCGATAGTTCTTCAGAACCTAGTTATACCAGGCAGCCCCCCTCCACCCCATAGAAGGATTCTTTTTCCGATCTGTAAGAACTCATGCTATACCCATGAATAATCAAGCCACAAAAAGCAGTTGTTAAAACTAATATTAAAAAAATTTTTTTTTGGTACTGAGGATTAAACCGAGGAGCATTCTACCTCTAATCTACACCCCCAGCCCTATTTTATGTTTATTTTAAAACAGGGTCTCATTAGGTCATAGAGAGTCTTAACTACTTGCTGAGGCTGTCCTTGAATGTATGATCCTCCTGTTTCAGCCTCCCAAGTACTAGGATTACAAGCATATAACACCAACGCCTGGCTTAAAACAAATTTTTTTAAAAAAAACTAGGTCTCTCCTGCCACTTTTAACTTAAAAGTATCCAGTTAAAACTTCCAAGTAATATATGATATATGTTAACATATTACATTAAAAAATCTCCTAAGGATACTAAAAACACAATTTATAAACCTAAAGATAAACCAAGGGTTTTATTTATTTATTTATTTATTTATTTATTTATTTATTTTGCGTGTGGTACTGGGGATTGAACCCAGGGGCATTCAACATCTGAGGTTATACCCCCAGCCCTACTTTTTATTTTGAAACAGGGTCTCACTAAGTCGCAGAGGGCCTCACTAAGTAGCTGAGGCTGGCTGTGAACCCATGATCCACCTTTCTCAGCTGCCCAAGTACTGGGATTACAAGGGTGCACCTCACACCCAGCAAACCAAAGGTTTTATACCAAAAAAAAAAGGAAAAAGGATGTTACCTTAAATCTGAAACCTCACCAAGTTGCATATTATTTCATATGACAATAATCTCAGTTTATTTTGAATAATGAAATAATGTTTTGAAAGTAAACAGAATGCCCATTTGGGATGCCTGTAGGCCACTTGACAAACTGATTATCAAAAAGGAAGCAAACAAATAGATTTGAAATCTTTTAAATATAGGTTTAAAAGGCAAAACAAATTTCAGGGCTTTAGATGATCGATGGAATAGTCCCATTTGTCTCAGCTTTCCTCTTTGTCTCAAAGTGATAGTAAAGAGAGAAAAAGCTAGAAATCCATAAAGACAAAAGGAAATTATATCAGAGCAGACAAGAGATATCAAGGACAAAAAGCTGCACAGTAGAGATGAGTACAGAGACTGAGAAGCAACAAAACACCAGCTAACTGTCCCTGAAAGGTGAGGAAAAGGAGCTTCGGGTTCCTCAGAAGGACATGGGGGCAAGACTGAGAGGAACAGGCCAGATGTGGTGGCACATACCTGTGGTCCCAGTATTTGAGAGGCTGAAGCAGGAGGATCGCAAGTTCTAAGCCAGCCTCAGCAACTTAGTGAGACTCTCAGCAACTTATTTATTTACAAATAAAAAATAAAACAGGGCTGGGAGTGTAGCTCAGAGGTAGATTGCCCTGGGGTTCAATCCTCAGCACCACAAACAAAACAAAACACACAGAATCTCACTTTGTATCATACATAAAAAATAACTCAAAATGAATTAAGAATCTAAAAAGATCTGAAACTCTAAAATTCCTAGAAGAAAACATAGGGGGAAAGTTTCAGGCCATTGGATTTGGCAGTAGATTTCTTGGATATGACACCAAAAACATAAGCAACAAAAGCAAAATGAACAATAGGGACTATATCAAATGTAAAAGCTTCTGTACAGCAAAGGAAATAATAAAAAGAGTGAAAAGCAAACATACAGAAGAATGAGAGAAAATATCTACAAACCATATATCTGATATGGCATTAATAACCAGAATACTAAAGAATTCCTACAGCTCAACAGCAAAAACCCCAACTAACCCAATTAAAAATGGACAAAGGACTTGAATAGACAGGTCTCCAAATATGATATAGAAATGGTCCATCGGCACATAACTTACAATGAAATATTACCTCCCATCTGTTAGAATGGCTACCATTAGAGAAAAACAAGTGTTGGCAAAAATGTGGAAAAAACTGAAACCCTCATGTGCTCTTGGTGGAAATGTAAAATAGGATAGTCACTGTGGAAAACAATCAGGTAGTTCCTCAAAAAATTAAAAAATAGGACTACCATGCGATTTGCTAAACTCATTTTTAGTGTTTATACGAAAGAACTGAAAGCAGGTTTTTGACATATTTGCACACCTGTGTTCATGGAGCACTATTCACAATAGTGAAGAATAGAAGCTACCTAAATGTCCATTAACAGATGAGTGGATAAAGAAAATATGGTACTGCATACAATGGAACAGAAAAGAAAAAAATTCATCATTTACTATGACAAAGATGAGTTTGAAGTCATTATAATAAGTGGAACAAGGTTGTCACAAAAAAGCAAATGCTGCATGATTCCACTGAGGTGACATAAAGAAACAGAGTAGAACGATGATTTCAGGGCCTGAGAAAAAGGGAAAGGGAGACTTGCTATTCAGTGGGTAGAGAGTTTTAGTTTGGCAAAATGAAAAAGTTCTAGAGATCTTCTGCATAACAATGTGCATATGAGTAACACTACTGTACTGCACTCGAAAAAATGGTGAAGATGGCAAATTGTATGTTATGACATTGTTGCTATAATAATAATAATAATAATAATAATAATAATAATAATAATAAAAAACGTGGGCTATTTTACTAGATTATCTGGGTGGACCTATGGTTCTAGAAATGGAAAAAGTAGAAGGAAAAATCAACTGGAATAACGCAAACTGAAAACTATTTGACCTGTCATCGCTGACGATGATGGTGATAGAGGCAGGCAGCCTCTAGAGCTAGGAGAAGCAAGGAGCCGGATCCTCCCCGAGAGTCTCCAGAAAGCAATGTGGCCTGTGGACACTTTGAATTTAGCCCAGTGAAACCTGCATTACACCTCTGACCTACAGAACCATACAATAATAAATGTGTGGTCTTAAGCAAAAAGAAGAAAAAGGCAGTGAGTTCCCAGCTCTTCTCTCCTACCTGGTAGAGCCAGACAGACCCTCCCTGCTCCCAGGACAGGTGGCAGTTTACTTTCTGGAGAAAATGGCACTGTAAGACTTCAGGTTTAGGGACACCAGAAAAGGCCAAAACAGAGGCATCTAGGTCTAGCCATTGCAAGTGTGTGTGGATAGTAAGACCTCTCATTCCCTTCCCCTATGTGGCTCCTCACTGCTCACTGGCAGGTTTACCAATCACACACACCAAAAGAAAAAAAAAAAGGTAAGCAGAGAATTCCTTTTTGGACATATCAAAATATCCAAGAAAAAAGAACTTTACAGCTTCTGATGGAGTCACCTACAGAAATGGCCAGGTCCCTGCCCAAAGAAGCCCACCAGGTAACCAACCTCCAGTCCACTTTTTATTGTCTCACTCTTGAACAGGAAAAAGATGACTAAATCCTCACCATTCATTTCAGATAAACCTCTGACATTAAAATCAGGGACCAAAACAAGCAGATTTAAAAAGGGAATACACAGAAAAGTGTGTGGAGAGCAAAGGAAATAGCAACATAATTCAATTCATATTCTCAAATGAAAAGAGAAAATACTGCAACCATGAAGCAAAAATGGGATCCTGTTCTTAAATAGTACAAGAAAATTCCCAAATTGAAGGATATGAGTTTCACAGTTTGGAGGATAAGGAAAAAATGTTAAACATTTTTCCAGAGGCATAAAATATTTCACACACAACCAAGCGGGAAAGAACAGCCTGAGGCATCTCAGTGTACGTCACAGACCTCAGTCACAAACAAAATATGGTCATACTAAAGTAAACATTAATATTTATTTAAACACAGACTGAAACCTGGCTGCATTAAGAAAAATGTAAAGACAGGAATAGTAGGTATGTACTAAAGGTTTGTTCCTTAGCAGGAAGTCAATATATAAGTCTAAAATTTAAAAAGGAACCAATAAATGACAGAAAGCATAACTGTATTGTTTAGAAATAGTAGGTAAATATCAGAAGATATAACAAAGAGTTGAAACGGATTATTTTTGGACAAAGGGGCAATGGAAATATAAGAATAGAAAATGACTATTATAGTACTATTTGAATTATTAAGCAATTTACATGTAATTATCTTAAATAAGGAGAAAAAAGAGATAGGGAGAAAAAATAAAGACTGATTTTAGAAAGCAATTCTACAAATTGTTACACAGCAGAGATCTCTAGTTCTCATGTACACAAAAAGAATGAAAATAGCAACTGTCCTAACATTATGCAAGTGGTTACTTGTAGCTTGGAATAAAATTTCCAATTACAGCACCATACATAAATTCTAAAAGTGCTGGATCACAAACAATAAGATTAAATCATGCTGTGGAAAATGGTTTTGAGTGCCTCAAAAATGTGACTCTAATAATGAAGATACTGATGTCAAATATGTACGTAAAGAGAAGAGCAGGCCATGAGGCGCACACTTGTAATCCCCCAGCTACTTGAGAGGCCAGGCAGGAAGATCACAGTTCAAGGTCAGCCTGGACAACTTTAGAAGACTTGTCTCAAAATAAAAGGGGCTGAGGATGTGTAAGATGCCACTGAACAAAATGGAAGAAAATTATTCTGGGGTAGGAAAAAACATTAGTTTAATATTAGTAGAAATACTTTATTTCATATAAGTATATGATTGTTCCATATAGTATGCAACTAAATTAATTTAACAGTATACATAAATGTTTGACTATCTCAACTATATTACCCAATTATTGCTTATATATTCAATTGTTTTAGATCTTTTCACTGGGAACATACAGCAAATATTAAACTAAGCATAAACGATATATAAAGAAATTTTAAAATCTATTTACCAGAATCACGTTGTTCTTTTTCTTCATCAGTCTTCCTTCCTTATGATCTAGGAGGAAATGAGTCGATTAAAGTACATTCTTCACTTATGAAAACAGCAGTGAAAGCCAAGGTAATCACAAGTCACTTCTTGTTATCTACTCAGATAAAAAGCAAGTCCTTTCCCAACTCCCAGCTCACTTCTGTCTCTTATGCAATTCAGAGCCAGCTACTATTAGACAAGGCCAAGCAGAAGCACACATGTAAACCCAACTCCAATAAAACATCACAGGCCAAATGCATCTAATGGTATAATGTGGATCTTTAAATCATGTACTTTCATAAATTCTCTCCTCTCCTGTTAGTAACTGCTAATTTATTATATGGAAAGCAATAAAGAAGTAGAAAGCATATTTTTCAAACTGTAAGAATTACACAACTCTAGGGAAAGAAGATATTTAAGAGTTCTTTTTTTATCAAAAAGCAATCAATAGAAAGCTAAGTGGAAAAACTACAGACCACATATGGTCAAAGGTGAATAGTTAACTTAGACTTTAACCACTTAACACTAAAGGTTTAAAACTGTTTCCTTGTTTAATTTCATGAAAGATTTTTTTAGCTAAATAAAATATGATCCTTTCAACATATATATTTGTATATGTAAGTACAATATACATACATGTGAATTAGTGTATTATCTAAAAGGGAAAAGATATCTTTGTAAAAAATTAATGAACTTTTGTATTAGTGTTTTACATTCATAGAGAAAAGCCAGAAATCTTGAGTAGCTTAATAAATTTTCCTAAGGTGAACGTGCATGTAACCACCACTCTCCTGAAAGGTCACTGTCACCCTGACTTCGAATACCACATAGTACTTTTGCCTATTGGCAAGGTGATTAAGGGATCACTATTGTTCAGGGATTTATCTGGGAGTCTAAGATAGCTGTATCTGGACCAAAAGAAAATGCTTTAAGGAAAGAAAAGCAGGTAGAGACTGGCTAGGAGGTGATACTACTTCAGAAAGATGCTACTG
Organism: Graphiurus murinus; assembly: GCA_004027655.1. NCBI lineage: Eukaryota > Metazoa > Chordata > Mammalia > Rodentia > Gliridae > Graphiurus > Graphiurus murinus. The sequence continues at coordinate 17,296 of PVLC010029933.1, forward strand.
TGGCTGAGGAAGGTGTTCTGGGTGGGTGGTTGCTTGTTTGAGGTCAACCTGCAAAGTTCTCCATAGACTGTAGGATAGAGAAATAGTTTTATAATCGAAATAGAAGGAAAAGGGCCTTCCTCCTGTCCAGGATAAATGTACCACTGGGCCCAAAATGGGGAAGGCAGGAACAAAGGGAAAAGTGGAGAGCCAAAGGGAATTTGGTTTCCTTCCTATAGATGCAAAAGGACCTATAACATAGAAATAATAAACTGACTCATCTGTGCTAGAAGCTAGGCGAAGTTGCTAATGCAGTATCTCACTTGACCTTCAATTCCTATGAATGCTGCTTCGCTCCCCGCCCCCGTAGGTAAGGGCAGTCTCAAAGCCAGAGTACCTGAAGTTAACAGTGGGTGAGGCCCAACTCTTCCTCCTTAGAGCCTGAACGCTAAGCCAGAGTCCACATAAAGGAAAGGGAACTGTTCACAGAAACAGAGCCATGTGATCAGATGCAGAATATGATGTGCTGTCCTGCCCATGAATCGTTTAATGGAAAAAAAAATCAAATTATTCAAGATCCAGAAAGTCTTCTCATAGCCAAAAATTGACTAGTTTTATTGTAAGCTCACTTACCTTTTTGTAACTCAAAAAAAAAGGTTTCAAACGAAAACTTTATACTCCCAAGTTATAATTTTCTTTTCTTTCTTTGTTTTTGATTTTGGTACTAGGGATTGAACCCAGGGGCATTCTACCTCTGAACTACACCTCCAGTCCTTTTTATCTTTTATTTTGAAACAGGGCCTTGCTAAGTTGCTGAGGGTCTCCCTAAGTTGCTGAGTCTGGTCTTGAACCTATGATTCTCCTTTTTTAGTCTCCCAAGTACTGGGATTATAAGTATCTGCCACAGCACCTGGCCCTAAGGTGTAATTTTCTGACATGTCAACTGGTTTTATTGCACACTGTGCATTCCCTCTGCAACAGAGACAATCACAGATGCCAAGAAGCAAATTCTATCACAGCTACTGAGGAACGCATGAAAGTGCCACCTTCCAACGACACGCCAAACTTGCATGAAGATTTTATTTCTACCCTAAGGACTTTCAAAAAGCACAGGCCAAAATGGGAAAAACAGTTCAAAGAGGGACACAGAGAAAGAGAGAGAGAGTAAAACACCTACTCTTTTTTTTTTGCAGTACTGGGGATTGAACTCAGGGGCATTCTACCTCCAAGCTATACCCCCAGCCCTATTTTTTCTTTTTATTCTTTATTTTGAAACTGAGTCTCACTAAGTTGCGGAGTGCCTCACTAGGTAGCTGAGGCTGGCCGCGAACCCGGATCCTTCGGTCTCAGCCTCCTGAATGCTGGGATTACAAGCATGCGCCACCACGCCCGGCTGTAAAACACCTACTCTTTAAGACAATCTGTGATATAGCAGAGACATGTAGCTAAAGAAGTCTTCCGTATCCTCATTGGTAAATACAAAGTAGTCTCTCAATGACAATAATTGTCAGAGATCATAAAATGCCTCTACATATAATCCTACAAGAACACTGGAGGGGAGGGGTGCAAAGGTTAAAAACCCCAACTTAATGCAAATGCATAGCTCAGAAGATCTGTAACTTGTTCAAGGTCAAAATCCAAGGTTGCACTTTGAGGAGGTAGAAAAGGAGTTCCAAACCAGGTCTGTCACACACCTTCAGGGTATAGCGTTGAGCATGAACAATTCTGGTTTAATGATGAATATATCCAAATCTGCTCTTCAATCTCAAATCACTTAATGATTCTTTCACTATTTTCTAGTTTCAAATGGTCTCTGCTACCATCTCCAAAGACACTGACACTCTTTCCTTTTGCAGTATGGGACAAGTGTCATGTTCATAAGTGACTTGAAGACAGGAAAGAAAAACAGGCCTAATAGATAACCAGGAAGCAAAGCCACTGAGAGCACTCTGGTGCTCTTCCTTATGTGGGGTTTGGTGCAGGGAATGCACAAGAAAAAGCTGCAGGTTGCTTTTGTAGTACACATTCCATGAAGACAAAGGAAGTTCTTTCTGGGGCTCTATGAGTAAGCATGTTAACTATGCATACCACGCATGGTAGAGTTTCTAGACAAAAGTTTACCTAAATCACATTTATAAGACTGCAGCTCTAAAGTTTCAATTAGCACTGAGTAAAAAGTAAGATGAGAATTGCTGTACACGTTAATACAATGCCATTCAGAAGAATATTGAGTGGGGTGGGGGGACAGTACCCTTCTCCTCTAGTGAAACATTCTAGTATAGCAACACTTAAGCTCTTAAGTATTTACTATTGGCGACTTGCTCTCAGATAAAAACACACTGGGGTAAGAGAAAGTTCCGGGCAAAAAGGAATGGGCAAGCTGGGCGTGGTGGCTCACGCTTGTAATCCCAGCATTCGGGAGGCTGAGACCGGAGGATCCGGGTTCGCGGCCAGCCTCAGCTACCTAGTGAGGCACTCCGCAACTTAGTGAGACTCGGTTTCAAAATAAAGAATAAAAAAATAGGGCTGGGGGTATAGCTCGGAGGTAGAATGCCCCCTGAGTTCAATCCCCAGTACCGCA
>PVLC010029934.1:0-20726 GCA_004027655.1 Graphiurus murinus
TATTCTTTATTTTGAAACAGGGTCTCACTAAGTTGCAGGTGACCTCACTAAGTAGCCGAGGCTGGCAGTGAATCAGCAATCCTTCTGCCTCAGCCTCCCAAGTATTGGGATACAAGTGTGTATCACCACACCCGGCTCTGTAACTTCTTTTAAAAAACATCTTAATTATATCTTTTGATGAACAAAAGTTTTTAATTTTAATAAAATTTAATTTACAAATATTCTGCTTCATGGCTATTTAATATCTTATTTAATAGTATTTTCTTACCCCAAAGTCAAGAAGATATTCTCCTATTTTGTCCTCCCCTCACCCCCTCTCTTGCTGTACCTATTTTCCCATTCAATCTTCTGCTCCAGCTAAGCAGGCCTGATCCTACTTAACTTCGGAGATTAGCCGCATTCAGGGTGATATGGCTGTCGACTCTCCTACGTTATCTTATAGAAGCTTTCATATTTAATTCTACAGGCAACTCAAAAGTGTTGTTTTTGTTGTTGTTGTTTTGTTTTTGTTGTTGTTTTGATGTGAGGCAGAGTTTGAGATTTGTTCTTATTTTTTCATTCTGATATCCATTTGGCCCAGCACCCTTTGCTGTTAAGATTGTCTTTCTCCACAATTCTGAAGTGCTGTCTTTTTCATCAATTAAGTGCTTATACATGCATGGGTCAGTTTCTGGGCACTCTATTCTGTTCCATTAGCATGTTGTGCCAGTGCCACAGTGTCTTAATTGCTTTGGCTTTATGATACATCTTGACATCTGGTCAACTAAATTCTTCAACTTCATTTTCTTCTGAGGTTGTCTTGGCCATCTTTGGCCCTCTTTATCATGACCTTGCTTTTATAGAGACTGGCAAGAATCTCAAAAGTCAAATGAGTTCCCATTTTGGTGTGCCTGTTTATCATCTGAGCCACAAGCTCTGGGCTGACCTCACGAAGTTGTAGCCACACTTCATTCTACAAGTTTCCCTAGTGTGGTCCTCACTATCACACCAGGTACTGCAGGGCCTGGTCCATTCTCAGTTCTTCTCATACTTCCTTCTCTGTCTCCAGATGTCACTTTCTTGTAACCAGAATATCAGTGCTCCACAAGATCCTGCAAGTTTCTACCACTGTCTCCACATTTGTAATAATGAAGCATATTGTGTTATTATTTTTTCAGGCATTGTATTAAGTGATTTTCATGCACTACATTATTTAATCCTCATCTATACTCTAGACAAGGATTTTTTCTGCCCCTATACGGACTTACCCTATCTTCTTGAGAACTCTGATTTCCCCATTCATTTTTCCTTTCTTGTTCATTTCACTGTTTTCATAAGAACATAGTTTTCTGAGCCAAAAGGGACCTGAGGGACATTTGACTTGACAAATGAGGAAATGAATGCCCAGAGAAGGAAATGATTCACCTAGGGCCTCCTCGGTTGGTCAATAGCAGGCAGCTCTGGAACCACAGGACCCTGTGCTTCTCCTCCACACACTCCACCGCTCCAGCACCCAGAAAACAGACAGCTCTCCTGCTGCCCCATTTATTTCCCTCCAGTCTCCAATTAAATTTCTTCAAAGATTTGTCTATGATGCTAACTCTTTCCACTTCCTCATCTCCCATTGCCTCCCCACCCACTCGGATCTCACTTCCCACTGAAACTGCTCCCATCCAGGACACCTACGACTTCCATGTTGCCAAATGTTGCTCTTCAGATCTTAAACACCTCCAAAAGCCCGTATGGTAAAGGCTTGGTCACCAGCCTGTGGTGCTACTGGCAGGTGGTGAAACTTTTAGGAGTTGGGGCTTCGTAGAAAGAAGGGAGGTCATTGGGGTGTACCCTTGAAGAGGATATTAGTGTCCTCGCTTTTTCCTGTCTGTCTTTGCTTCTCAGCTGCCATGTGGTAAACAGCTGTGCTCCACCACGTGCATCCACCATGATGCTCTGCCTGGCCACAGCCCCAAAGAGACAGGGCCAAGTGATCACATACCAAAAATCTCTGAAACCATGAGCCAAAATAAACCTCTCCTTTTAAGTTGATTACCTCAGGTACTGACCAACACACCAGCCCATTGGCCTTCTCTCTCCTAGATAGCTTTGACCACCCCCCTCCACCCTGATTATTCCTGTCTTCCTTGGGACTCTCCACTTCTTTTGTCTCTATAATTACACCCACCCCCCCAAGTTTTCTTCTACCTTACTGATTGATATTTCTCAATTCCCCTCTGGTGGACTCACCTACTCACTCTCACCCGAAAATAAGAGGTTAGGATGCCCTGAGTTTGCTCCTGGATCCATATTTCCATCCATACACTCTCTCTAATGACCAACCAGGCCCAATACATTTATCTTCTAATGCTTCTCAAGCTAGTGATTCTGACTTCTCTCCTGGGTTCTCGACCTTTACATCCTTCTGACATCTCCTTTTGGATGTTGTCTTTCCTGAGTTTTCTCTAAATCAGGGCCTGAGGCAAAGATGAAAATACAGTTTTAATTGAGAGCGGTGAGTCCAAGGCATTGGGGGACTATGGGGAAGTGTAGAGTATTATCTGGGACCTGCTAGATTTCAAGGATCAGTTAACAGCTTTTCTCTTGCTCCTATTTTTTAAAATTAAACTTTCATCTTGAGATGATTGTAGATTCACATCCAGTGTTAAGAAAGAGGGGAGGGGAGGAGGATATTTGCTGAGCTGCATTCCCATCCTGGCTGACTCTTCTCAGGGAGCCACCAAGAGACCCAGCGGGTCCCTCAGATGCTGGGACTCAGCACACAGGACTTCTCTGGAAGAGTTTCTTGAAGGTACCACACCTTAGAGTAGTCCATAAAAGAGGGGGGAAATGAACTTATGCATCTGGCACCCTTTTTGCTCCCATTTCCCCATATTTGGGACTCACCATCTGGGAGCTAACTCTGCACTTCCATGATGCCCAGTGTACCCTGTGTTGCCACTCCAGGAGCCACCTTGTGGTCAGTGCTTCAAATCTGAAGATGGAAGTGGCCCAGAGCTGATGGAGCACTGCCTGGGGGAGAGAGATAAACCAGGGGGCTGGCCGAGGTCTGTGGCCCTGTGCCGATGTCTATTAGACATATCAGAATGAACCTGACTATGTTGGGTGTGGTCTACACCTATTATCTAGTACTTGGGAGGCTGAGACAGGAGGATTTCAGGTGGAGGCAGCCTCAGCAACTTAGCAAGGCCTTCAGCAGCTTAATAAGACCCTGTTCCAGAATAAAAATAATATAGAGATGGGGGCGTAGCCCAGAGGTAGGATGGCCCTGGTTCAATCCCTAGTATAAAAAAAAATGAACCCGACGAAACAGAACTCTTCACCCCTTTATCTGAACCTCACTGCAGACTTTCTCTTCCTGGGAGATGGCATCATTGTCACCATGGTTACCTGAGTCAAGGAGACCATGGGCTGAGGCACAGGCCCCTGGAATGGCCTGTGAATTGGCCCCCTTGTGCCCATTCTCACTTCTTTCCATATGTTCTTCTTGCAACTTTTTAAAGACAATGGATGCAGGAATGTTCTTTTCCCCAACTCTGGAGCTCTGTCCATCATTTAGCTCTCAAATCCAATCACCTACTAAGAAAGCTCATATTACCTGTTTTGTTTCATGCTCTGTACTTACCCTTCCCTGAAATTACTTTGTTATGTTTGTGTTGTATACTACCCCCTGTAATGAAAGCTCCATCCAGGTGCAGAAAGTCTGTTCTCTCCCTGTATCCATAGCACCTAAGACAGGAGGGGCTCCATCAGTGTTTGTTGAAGGAATGAGTGACCAAATAAACCACAGATGAACCAAGGGATGAACTGTTTGGCAAGAAATGTATCTGTCTGCCTGACTTTGCATCTGGTTAGGTCTTTCTACAAATAAAAATTATTTTAAAACAGGGAATATGGAAAAATGATAGAGTATTATTTAGGACCTGCTAGACTTTAAGGTGAATTTAAGGATCAGTTAATAACCTTTCTCCTGCTCCTATTTTTTTAATTAAACATTTATCTTGAAATAATTGTAGATTCACACACAGTTTTAAGAAACTGATATCAGTTTCCTCTAATGTAAATATTGTGAAACTCTCTGGTCTAATATCACCACCAGGATGTTGACATTTATACAGTCCAGATAAAGGACATTCTGCCACTTAAGGACTCTTCAAGTTACCTTTTTATAGCCACACCTACTTACCTCCTGTCCCCACCAAACTAACCCCTGACAACCTCTAACTTATTCTCTACCTCTATGATTTTCTCATTTCAAGAGTCTTGCATAACCTCTTGAGATTTGCCTTTTTCACTCAGCATGACTCTTCAGAGAGTTATCCAGGTTGTCGTATATGTTGATGACTTGTTCTTTTTTGTTGCTGAATAATACCCCATGGAATGGATGGATGTGCCACAATTTGCTTAACCATTCATCCATGGAAAGACACTGGTTTCCAGTTTAGGGCTATTATGATTAAAGCTCCTAAAAACAATTCATGCACAAGTTTTACCAGGAACCTAGGTTTTCATCTTTCTGGGATAAATTGCCTAGAGTGTATAGTAGTCGCATGTTTATTTTTCAAAGAAACTGCATATTGTTTTCCATAGTGACTACCATTTTACATTTCTACCAGCAATATATAAGTGATCAAGTTCTATGCATGATCACCATATTTGGAAAATTTAAGGGCCATTAGTGTGTGTGTGTGTGTGTGTGTGTGTGTGTGCGCGCGCGCATGTGTATAAATGGAAAATTGGACCCAGGGGCATGACACACCCAGCCCTTTTTATTTTATATTTTGAAACAGGGTCTCACTAGGTCGATGAGAGTTTCATTATTGCTGAGACTAGTCTTGAACCTGCAATCCTCCTGTCTTAGCCTCCCAAGTACTGTGATTATAGGCTTGCACACCACACCCGGTGAAGAGCATTATTTAGATCCTGCCAGAGGTCTAGAAGTTTGAAGATTCATTGACAGCCTTTCTTCTGCCCTCACTTTTTATTTTTATTTTATTTATTTCTTTGCGGTACTGGGGATTGAACTCAGGGGTATTCTACCTCCGAGCTATACCCCCAGCCCTATTTTTTATTCTTTATTTTGAAACAGGGTCTCACTAAGTTGCGGAGTGCCTCCGGTCTCAGCCTCCCAAATGCTGGGATTACAAGCGTGAACCACCATGCCCAGCTTGCCCTCACTTTTTAAAAACACTGATTCTCTGGTCCCTAGTTTGTCTTAGATAGGAAATTACATTAGTGGGAAAAGCCAGTTGCCATCTAAATAAAATAGCACACCAAGCATCTTCCTCTACAATGACAGGAAAGGAACCCCATATGCTTCTTGAATTTCCTTGTCCATTTTCAGCGAAGTCACAAAAGGGGAACTTCCCTGAGCTTTCTGGGTGATATGTGACAGGATTCAAGCTCAGAACTTGATCAGCCATGGGAAATGTATGCTTAAACCAAACCAGGGAGGCAGGAGACACCCTTGCCAGACTTTTTATGATCTTCAGGTGCACAGATTTTGCTGACAGAAGTGGCAATAACAAAAATGCATGTTTTTAGTGCATGTGGTATTGCCTGAACTCAACATCGACTAAAGGCTACTTCTGAGAGGGAAAATTTGGCTTTAATCTGTGTGGCTGGAGACAATCCGGAATTTTCATTCATTGGGAGCTTGACAAGACAAAACAGAGAAGCAGAAAAGTTGCCTTCTGCTCTTCACAGGGTTGCCTGTAGCGACTTATCCTTTTCACTTCACGCAGAGGCCCAGCACCTGCTCAGCCCTCCTCCTCTCCAGCCTTGTTCTTCACTAACCTGAGAAAACAGCCATCTGTTTTCTAGCATCTTAACCATCTGTATTTTATTTAGCACATGTGTATCTAGTGGTTCCTATTTCCCAGAGATTGTCTAATGAGTTTATATGCATGAGCTCCACTAAAACACACCATGATCCTATGAAGCAGGAATTATGAAAGCCTCAGTTTCACACTTGAAGAAACTTAGGCACAGAACAGTCAGATAAGTGGCTCAAGGTCACACAGCTCCTAAGTGACCGAGGTGAGATTCAACCCAGGCAGCCGAATCCAGAATCCATGCTCTTCATCACCACAGTACTATGACTTTCCATTATTGACAAATACACCTAACACTATTATTGTCAAGGCTGTTGGTTCTCAAAGACAAAAGTCTTCATATGAAGGAATGAAACATTTAGATAACAGGTGATGTGTATAGCAGGGGTCTTCTGCTTTATCCATATCAGATCCTGTCGCCCAGGGGAAGGGTGTGTGGGACCCCCACAAGCAAAAACTCAGTGCTTATAACAGTTGTCTTGTGCTGATTATTTCAAGAATTGCAATTAACATTTAGGAAAAGGAATTCCTGTGTGCCAGAGAGTATGCTGGTAGCTGGACATGCATTTTATCTACTGTCTTTTAGAGACTAAGAAATTGAAGTATCAGGTGGCAAGTGACTAAGTAATTTAACTTGAGCCACACAACTTGAAAGTGGGCAGGCCCAGGTGAGCCAGAACCCAGCAGCTGATCTCTTTTTATTACACAAAATTGACTAAGCAAAGGTTAAAGCTTCTAGTTTTGTATGCTTTATTTTGGGTCAGAGCATCAATTTTGGCAAATGACAAAGTAAGAACCTTCCATTTCCCCACCCATGAGCCAGTCACCCCCCCCACCCAGTTTTTCTTGTCTTAGAATATGGTGCCACCCTTACCATAGGTGCCCAAAGCAGTAACCCAAGAAGTGGCCTTTATTTCTCCTTTTGCTCTGTCCATTTTGCAATTCATCAAGTCCTGTCAATTCTGTCTCCAAATGCATCACGAGTCCTCTACTTCTGGCCCCTCCACTTGTTTCCCCTGAGTCTAGGCCAACAACTCCCTTTGCCCCAGTGACATCGACAGTGCCTTCCCGCACACACACCCTCACCCATAACCCAGCTCCCTGTACATCTAAGGGGTCCTCTTAAGACACTAATTGGATCCTAACCACTAGTTTTCTGGCTGGCTTTGATGCTGCTTTCCAACTCTCTCACCAATCCCAAGCCATGCGAAGTAGGCTATGCTTTTTCACACTCTAGACCCTTCGCCCACATCAGGATCATCTCCCCCACTCTTCCCTCAGCTGTCACCTCCTCAAAAAGGTGCACTGAATCTTAAATAGACATATACCCTCCGTTAAGGTTAAATAAAGTGAACGTGGTGGCGCACATCCGTAATCCCAGTACTCAAGAGGCTAAGACAGGAAAATCTCAAGTTTGAGGCCAGTCTCAACAATTTAGGTAGAGCCTCAGCAACTTAGTGAGACCTTGTTTCAAAATAAAAGAAATAATAATAAAAATAAAAAGGGCTGGGGGTTGTAGCTCAGAGATCCCCTGAGTTCAATCCTTAGTACAAAAAAAAAAAATTTTTTTTTAAACATACCAATCCATCCCTTCAAATTCTTAGATAAACAGCTGACATACAATAAACATTCAATGTTAGTTCTTGTTATTGTTTTGATGGTCGTTGTTATAGTAAGTGCTGTAAAAATGCATGCCTCGTGACTAGGTAAGTGGAATAGGAAGGAAGAGAACATCAGTGCCTAACTCCAGGAGCTTCTAGAGAAGATTGTTAGATATCCTTAGAGGAAAAACAATGTGGGCTTATAAATCCTCTTTTCTGTCTTAAAAATAAATGTTATTACCATTATTATCACACATCCACAAGTAATGTGTGCTGAATGGAAATAAATTTTATAATAACAATGTAAAGTATGTATTTTTAAGTATATAAACAGGTTATATTTTTTTTTTTTTTTTTTTTGTGGTACTGGGGATTGAACTCCGGGGCATTCTACCTCCAAGCTATACCCCCAGCCCTGTTTTTTATTCTTTATTTTGAAACTGAGTCTCACTAAGTTGCGGAGTGCCTCACTAGGTAGCTGAGGCTCGCCGCGAACCCGGATCCTCCGGTCTCAGCCTCCCGAATGCTGGGATTACAAGTGTGCGCCACCACGCCCGGCTCGTTATATGTTTTTTAAAGCTGTATGTAGACTGAATTATTTTTCCTAGATGGTTTTGCCTCCTTGAATTTTCTCCATGACTTAACAACAAGTATCTAAAATAAGTAGTTTGTCTTCCTCATAAGTTTCTACCTCCTTGCTAATAAGATTAGAAGTGGCCTCAAAAGACATAAAAAGAAGAAAAAGAGTGAAGATATATTGGTCACTGGATAAATGACCCATGATCTGGATCATTAGACTTTGTCCCATTAAGATCTGCCTTTTCACAGAGAGGTGACAGCCCCAAGACCTCACACTCAATAGGGTTCAAGGCTGAAATCTTATTTAACAAATGCTGTCCTGATTTATACACACAGATATCATCATACAGTATGACTTGTAATGTCCAATGCCGGGGATCTGGTTTACTAAGCTATAGAATAGACATTTGATAGAATCATAAAGCCATTGAAATACTACTCGCAGAGGAATGTTAAAACTCCAGGAACCAAGCCGGGTGTGGTGGCGCACATTTGTAATCCCAGCATTTGGGAGGCTGAGACCAGAGGATCCAGGTTCGAGGTCAGCCTCAGGTACCTAGTGAGGCACTCCACAACTTAGTGAGACCCTGTTTCAAAAATAGAGAATAAAACATAGGACTGGGGGTATAACTCGGAGGTAGAATGCCCCTGAGTTCAATTCCCAGTACCGCAAAACAAAAACAAAAACAAAAACAAACCTCCAGGAACCTGCACATTGTCATATTGAATGGCTAAAGGAGGCCTATGAATGACACGTAATAAAATATGTCATCCCCTTAGCTACATTCATTAGACTTCTACCTTAGTTCAGGCATCATCCTCAACTGAGAAAGGCAGGGCACGCTTGAGGACAGGCAAGGACCCCTTGTTCTACAACAAAATCTAAAAATTAGATTTGGAAACACACCAAAATAATGCTGTACATCCCTGCAGGTTTTTCTTCTTTGTTCCTCTGTATTTTACAAATATTCTAATACTGTTTTATAAATATTCTTTCAGGCTAGGGATGTAGTTCAGTGGTGAAGTGAGTCAGGCCCTGGGTTCGATCTCCAGCACTTTCAAAAGAATTAAAAACAAAAACACCAATTTTCTTTCTTTCTTTCTTTCTTTCTTTCTTTCTTTCTTTTTCCCCCTGTACTAGAGATTGAACCCAGGGGCATTCTACCTCGGAGCTATACCCCCAGCCCTATTTTTTCTTCTTTATTTTGAAACAGGGTCTCACTAAGTTGCAGAAAGCTGATTACCTGCAATCCTTCTGTCTCAGCCTCCCAAGTACTGGGATTACAAGGGTACACCACCACGCCTGGCTCATTTTCTTTTTTAAACCTTCCCTGGGAACTTTTAAAGGGCAGCTGCTGTGGGCTCACATCATCTCCCGTCCCTCGCAAAGGTGTAAATAGAACCACCTCCGTGCCTATCGGTTGTCATGGCTCAGCTTTTCCCTGCGAGTTTGTGCTCTGACCGGAAGTCTGCGGGTGGGGTAGGTGCTGTGTTTTTTGTTGCTGCTGTAGCTTCTTTGGGCTGATAAACTAGTACTTAAGTGTTTCCCTTTTTCAAACCCTCAAATGACAAGTGTCTTTGCGGTGAGGTGACAGCCCAACCGTCACTGCCAACATGAACGGTCCTGCAGACACTTATTTTTAGTTTACTGTCTAAGCAAGTACTGGACTGGGTAATGAGGACTTCAGGCCCCCAAACTCCAGAGCATGGAATTGGTGGTTTTGGAGGGCTTTTTTTTTTTTTTTTTTTGGTGTGTGTGTGTGTGTGTGTGTGTGTGCTGGGAATTGAACCCAGGGACATTCTACCTCTGACCTACACCTCCAGCCCTATTTTATTTTATTTTTTATTTCGAAATGGTCTCACTAAGTTGCTGAGGCTGGCCTTGAACCTGCAATCCTCTAGTCTCAGCCTCCCAAGTACTGGTATAACAAGAGTATGCCACCATGTCTGGCTAGCATGGAAGTTTTAAGGAAAACAAAAAATGGGGAAATCACAGCTCTTGGGGAAGGACCACCAGTCTTTCTCCAGGTGGGCCAGAAAGATAAGCAGAGATCTGATGTTGGGCAAAAAGACTACCATCATTCACTTTTCATGTGGCTCAATTTTATCCAACATGTTATAAAACAGAAACATGTTGAATGCATTTGAATAAACACCAATGCAGGCAGCCTTGGGGAACTAATTATGGCAGCCAGGCTGATGGTAACACACAAGGACTGTTGCAGGCATCTGTTACTGTGACTCGCTCAGCAGTCAGCTCCCCCTCAGCTTACAGAGCCTTGTTAATTCACTGAGAGCTGCTGTCCTTTTTGTCATATATGGACATCTGAAGCAAGGCATCTCCCCATCTGCTGGGCAAGGACATGGCATGGCACCAAAGAAGCCAAATTAACTTTTTCCAGGGATCAGAATCCTGAGCAAAGAGGCACAGGGATCCCCAGCTAGGGGACAGTCCACTGGTTTCTCCTGCCTAAATGCCCTCATTTCTTGTCATACGCAAACCAGATCCTTTAGTTTTTATTTTATGTAAGTATGTATGTATGTATTTGTATTTGATACTTGGGATTGAACCCAGGGGCCTTCTACCCTAGGCTACATCTCTACCCTTTTTTATTGTTTATTTCAAAACAGGGTCTTGCTAAGTTTTTGAGGCTGGCCTTGAACCTGCAATCTTCCTGTTTCAGCCTTCCAAGTACTGGGACTATAGGTGTGCATCACTAAGCCTGGCTCCTTTAGCTTTTATTTGATTCTGTGAGATATTCGGTAGCCTTCTACTATGTATGTATGCATGGTACGATGTGTGTGTATGCGGGGGAGGGTGTATTTTTATTTATTTGTTTGTTTGTTTATTGGCCTAAATTAGCTGATGTTGTTTTTTGCTGGAATCAAAGAATTCCACCTAAAATGAGAACCACAACATATTTCACTGCATATGCAAATCTGTGCTGGTTCTGCACAGAAATGATCTCCCCTACTGCAACGATTTTCCACTAAGAGAAATTGAGTTTCCTTCTTGAGCAAGAACTCTGGCATGCTGGGTGTGAGAAAAGCACTGGTGAGTTGTTTTTCCTTCCCTTTTCCATGAATGCAGGCTTCATACTATTTCTTAGTCAGAGGTGGCCAAGCAACTCCTGCCTCAGAGGAAACCCTCAGATAGAAGAGGGATGAAGGTCCTCCTATCGTGTGAGCCTCATGTGTGTCTGTAGAACCAGGCTTTGCTCATCCCATGGTCTGGAGCTAGAAACCAAACTCCAGACTGAGCTCTCAGACATTGACAACCCCTAACAGAAGAGCCCGGACTCCATGATAGAAGTGCTGGATGTCAGAAAGTGATGCCCTTAAGAGCACTAAGTTCTGCTGAAGACAGCACAGTAAGCACTAGCTCCTGTCCACTCCCAACACAATATGGCTCCAGTCCCTCACAGAGAAGACAGCATCACCATAAATTCTAAGAAGATGGACAATGACATTCTACTGCCACTACTGCTGTTGCTGCTGGTACTTCCTACCATTTGGATGCTATGTTTGTGTCCTTCCTGATTCATACGTAGTAACCCAGACACTAAGGTGACAGTATTAGAAGCCACAGGGAGGTGAGTAGGTCATGACGGCTCTGCCCTCATGAATGGGACTAGTGTCCTTATAAAAGAGGCCCTGGAACGCTGCAGGGACACAGTAAGAAGGCACCACATATGAGAAAGAGGGCCCTTACCAGAGATTGAATCTATAGGCACCTTGATCTAGGGCTAGTCAATCTCCAGGGGTGAGAGAAATCAATTTCTGCTGTTCATAAACTACCCGGTCTAAGGTATTTTCTTATATCACCCAAATAGAATAAGATGATACACAATATCTCATATCCCCAAAATATGAGTTTATTTTTCACAAGACATCTCTTAATTCATTTGAAGTAACCTAGAATTGTAGGAAGGGCCGATGACAACAGTCCCACTTATGCATGTGGAAACTGTACGTGTCAGTAGTGTCATGTTAAATCTTGTGGTAGTATCACTGACGGTAACAATGGTAGTCATAGATGTGAAATTATCAAACCTCTCTCCCAGAATCTCTTCAGAGCACAACAAAAAACAAAAATAGTTAATATTTATTGTATGTTATAATAAAAAGGTGCTTCAAATTTATTGAAGTAGATGCAGTTGTCCTTGTTTTAAAACTAAAGAAACTGAGGCTCAAAAAGATTAAGTAAACTGCTCACAATCACATAATAGTAAAAGGTAGAGCCAGGATATGAATCCAAGTAGTTAGACTCCAAAGTCATGCACTAACTAGACTAATTCACTAATCACTGCTAGCCCATTTTTTGAGGGAAAAACTCCATCAGAGTGAATTGCCAAGACTCCTAGACCTTGTTCTGTTCTCATCAGACTCCCCACTTGTAACACTTCTGAGAGTAAATATCTCATATGCATGAGGAATAAAATGGACGCTTCACTAAGTATTTTTAGCTCAAAATAAAAAGGTAGGAGAATTCAAAGGAAAAGAGTCCAAGTCTAGCCCATGGGCCCAGATGGCTTAAAAGAGTTCGGTAAACACTCAGCCTGAAACACTAATAAAGTTCCCAGGCTTGGTGGGTGACTTCACCAGGGTGTGCCAGGCAAACGGAAGTGGTAGCCTGAAAAATGTCAAGGATCTAATAAATCAATTGACACTGAAACCGAGCTTGACTTCCTTCTGCAGGGCGTATCTCGGCCATCTCAGTCTCTGTAACAACACAGGTCCTAAAATGTGGAGGAAGCCCAATGGTCTGCACTAGCAACTTACTTTCAAAGCAGCATTAGGTCTGCAGTGGAAGGTTAGATTGAAGATAGACATAGGATCAAAGGTTTCATAAAACTTGGCATCCTGCAAATGATACCCACAGACATTTGAACAGTACTTTGTTCACGGACGGCCCAAGGCAAAATGACGAATTCAGGGACCAAGGGCAAAGGCAGTTTTCATTCTTTGCACTCTCTTCTCTTGTAAAGTTCCTTCTTTCAGACACTGTCCTCAACCGCCATCCACCTCCAGAGCTGGGGCCCCTAAGAGTCTCCCTCACAACTCTGTCTTGCCTGACCAAACCCTGTACTGTTTCTTTCTTTTTTTAAAAAAATTATTGTCAGTGAAGGTAACTTGAAGTATACTTCCTCCCTGGCTGTTTACTCATTCAAACTATTAGTGACTAGACCCAAATTGGTCAACTGATTCGTGATTAATATGCTATCGAGTGATAATGACTTAAGTCAACACTCTTGCTGGACTTGTGCAATTTGCCCTAACAATAACTAATGGAACTTCCTGGCACTCTGGGAGGCTGGTAAGGTAGAGATGTTTAGTGCTTACTTTTATCCCACTCTCCTCTCCTTTTAGACAGGGTCGTGTGGCTGTGGTCTGTGTGTCACTTAAGGACCTTGGCATTAGACTGCCAGTGAGTGACCTCTGAGGATGCTCACCTTCTGTTGTGACAGTAGTGGAGTCATTGGTTGAAATGGCAGCATCATGAGATCAAAGTAGCCTGCATCCCTGAAGCACCACATAGAGGACATGCATCCTGGAGAATTATCCAGACTTACAATGACTTCCTTGACGTCAGCTAGGCATGGTGTCACACACCTGTAATCCCAGTTCTTGGGAGGCTGAGAAAGGAGGGTTCCAGGTTCAAAGCCAGCCCCAGCAATTTAGTGAGGCCTTCTGCAATTTAGACTCTGTTTCAAAATAAAAAAATAAAATAAAATAAAATAGGGTCGAGGATGTAGCTCAGAGGTAGAATGCCCCTGGGTTCAATTCTCAGTACCACAGAAAAGGAAAAAAAATTTCTTTATGTCAATACACTGACCTATTTGTATTATTTGTTATAGCAAGCATATTTTAATAGATAAAGGAAGTAAATTTTGACGACCTCAAATTACAATCTATAGTTTGGTTCCTATCTACCATAAAGAGAAATATGTACCACTTATTAGCTATATGACATTGAACGCTATTATATTTCCCTTGAAGGAGTCTCAGTGTATTCCTCTGTAGGAGAAGCTTACTGATCTCTTTCAGCGTGAGATTCTATCTAAGCAGCAATCCAAAATTGCATGGTACCTGCTCCTAAAGGTATCTATTATATGTGGGAGGCAACATAATTTGTCTCAAAACAAATGGGGATGTTTAACCTGGACCAAACACTTTTGAAATACTGATCTCTCTCAACAGGAGGGTCAAGACACCACATTGCTTTACTTTAGGGGACATGCAACATCTCACTGTCCTCTGGAATTGTCATTCTAGCACCGCTCAGTTATGTTTGTCAAATCAGAGCCATTCACTGTGGAAATAGGGCAGCCTTTCTCAAAGTTGTTTATTGTTTGTTTGTTTTGTCTTTGCAAAAATTCCCAGTTAGTGTATGAAGATGAGAAAGCCTTATCATTTAAAACAATTCAAGTAAGCTTGCAGGCCTTAAATATGAGAACACCTCTTCAAAGCAACAACTTTTGGTGTGTGTGTGTGTGTGTGTGTGTGTGTGTGTGTGTGTGTGTGGTATGCTCTTAGTGCCCACTGCTCTAAAATGTTTTTAAAATTGTACATTTTAGAGAATTATTATTCATTTATTTGAAAAAGCTCATATTGCTGTCATATTTGGACATATATAAGGCTGTGGGCAATGTTGGGCATTTATGCATATTTGCATAACTCTCACAGTAGCTTCAAAGCCCCAGGAGCTATTCATACCCACAGGCTGGAATTAGTGAACTTAAGGAATCTAGAGACACAGTGAAACCTCTCTTGGGTTCTCCTTTCCTCCCTCTAATCCCCAACCTTGTGTTCTCTGGGAAGCAGATACTAAAACAGAATTAGAAGTGAATAAGGTTTTGGTGGGAGAAACATCTATGAACAAATGGGAGGAAGTGGTGTGAGCCCAGGGTAGCCATGCAATCCAGACACTTTCTCTGTTAGCCAACACAAGTGCCTGTTGGAGCTGAGTTCTCATCAAAGGGAAATGGCCAGGTCCTCATTCCATGACCATGCTCAGTCATTGGCTGGAGCCATTCTGCCCACAGTGTGTGTTGGGCTCAAAAGCAGTTAACAGAGGAGGCTGTCATCTGACTCCCCACCTAGTAGCTGAGCAGTGAGTCCTTCACCAAAGGAGAATCTAAGCATTGTTCCTCCCTCTGACACACCCCACATTTTCTCCTAATTCTACAAGTCACTTCTGCACCTTAAGATTAGTCAGAAAGACAACATAACTCTATGAAGTGTCCTTGGGAAATAGACCACCTCTAAATCAGAAAGAAAATCAGAACTGTAAGTGCATTGGCTAACAGGAAAGGTGGTCCCATTAGGGGATTACATTTCATGTAAGCAGAACCCCCTTCTGTAGGGGAAGCTAAGAGAAAATCTGAAATAAGATTAGAGAAATCTTGTTGCCAAAGTCTAGTGATAATCTATACAATCACCAGTACTGACCACTCACTGTAGGGAAGTTAACTGCAGAAAAAAGTAAAGTGAAGCAGTAAGGGAGGGCAGGAAGTGGCCAGGGAAGGTGGCTTCTTTGAGGAGGGGGAAGGAGTCTATTCCAAGTGTCAGCCTGAGCAGCTCCAGCCCCTTCTCTTCACCTGGGCTGTGAGGGTGTGTTCAGCATGCAGCATGAAGAAAAGACAAGGATGGAACCAGCTAATGGGAAATGCCTACATGATCTAATCTAAGAATTGGGGCCAGGTTTCGTTGGTCTGGTTTCAAACACTGAACCAGTTACTCCAAAGATGCATCTTTGGGAAGCTACCACAGTGGTTTCCAAACAGGTATTTACACAGACCAAGGAGAGAAGAGAAGAGGACAAATCAAAGGGGAGCCCTGGACTGCTGGTCCATTCCCTGCCCTTGCTCCCAGCCCTCCTGCAGAAGAGCAGCCCATCTTTATCCATTCTCCATGTCAGGGTTGGGTGTGATGTTACACGGAAGAGAACATTCTTTAATGAAAATAAATGAGTGAGATAACTATAGTCCCTTAGCCTTACTTGAAATCCACTGAAAAAAAAAGTCAAGAATTTGCACTTATATACAAACTGCTCAGTGTACCTCCTGAAAGAAGGATGGATAGATAGATGACAGACGTAGTAGAAAAAGAGAGAAGGGAGGGAAAAAGACAGAGATAAAGACAGATAGAGAATAGATAGATAGGTAATATACATTTACCAACATATACATATTATAACATATGCACAAAATAGAAAATTCAAGAGAATGAGATAAAAAATCAATATAATAAAGGCACTTGTATTTTTCTCTTGCATACAAAGTATCTTAATTTCCCCTTATGTAGGCACTCCTACATTGGAGGATTCTTACAGTTTTGCCTGTGTGAGAAAGAATGTATGAAAAATAAGGGAATGGCCTATGGTTTCTTCCAGATATAAATCCATCTGTGCATAGGTGATATTTTTTAAATGAGCTATAGTCAATTACCAGCATCAGGAATAATGAGTAGAATTGCTGACATTTTAATTATTGAAATGCTCTATAGCTTAAATCCAAATGTGAATCATAAAAATAAAGCCATTGATGTCTGGGACAGTAACTGGCAAAGTACCCCTCTGAGGGCACCTGCCCTGGGTGAAGTGAATGGATATCAAGAAAGGAGACTTCAAGGCCCAAGCAAGCAGATGAAAATGTCACCAACACCCTGGGAAGTGAGGAGGTATAAGACAGAAACCAGAGATGTTTGTGTCACCTCTGTGACTCAGCTTCTATTTCAGCTACCTGCAAATAAAGGGTCATTTCCAGGTATGCTATGTTTGGCTAACCCCTAAACTTGGACATTAAGTATAGCCCTAAGGTTACCAAAACTGCATTGCTCTACACCACAATTATTTCACCCATGTTGGATTGAAAAAAAATTAAAATTAGAAGCATGAAAAAATGAAATGAATGTCTGTGGGTTTCCCACACAATCTGAAAATCTCCCTTCGCTATCAACGCAACACAGGAGCAGGAGTTCTGCTTCTGTTTTGACAGCTTTTTCCGCCTCAAAGATCTACTTTCAGAACTATTTCCCCAATGTGTTTTCCCACCTTTCCTTCATTCACATCTGTCTCCCCCACTCCTTTCTTCCAAACTCCCATGTGCTAATCTGCCTTTCCAACCCCACCCCCCAGATGCATGGGCAGGCTTTGCCCCAAAGCCTCCCCAGTGAGCAAGATCTCTTGCTGGGGATAGTAAGCACTGACTCATTGCCTCCTTCCTACCACAGTTTCCAAAACACAGTCTTATTTCACCCTTGTCTCTATGCAGATCTCCGTAGGTCTGGGCCACCATGTATGTAAACAGACTCTCAATTTTGGGTGTCCCTCCTCATCTCTGAACCCGTGCACTTTCTATTTCTCTTCTTATGTCTGTCCTCCAAAACTTTGAAACAATGCAGAGCTTAAGGAATTGGGACCTTTAGAATATGTTCCTTTCTGCATCTTAGACTTTTGGTCAACAAAGGAAAATACACTTCCATTATTAAAATGAGACTTCAAGACTCTTAGAGAAATGGCACTGCAAACCAGACAATAGTGGAGTTGATTAGAACTATCTTCATTTGGGCAGGAAAAATACATCCTAAAGATGAGCTGAGACTTTCTCTGAATCTGGTAGCTGAGTGGTTTTATTCCTGTTCTTCCCAGCCCCCATGAAAAGCAGTAAGAGATCTAAAAGGAACTGGATATCCTTGGATAAAAAGTACAGGCAGAGGCCAGGTGTGGTGGTGCATGCCTGTAACCCCAGCACTTGGGAGGCTGAGGTGGGAGGATTGCAGGTCTGAGGCCAGCAGGTAATTTAGTGAGACCCTATTTCAAAATAAAAAATAAAATAGAGATAGGATTGTAGCTCAGAAGTAGAATGCCCCTGGGTTCAATCTCCAGTACCACATAAAATTTTTAAAAAAGTAAGCATATTTTCCCCCATCAGACCCCATTTAAGGCAGTATTTTTAAGACATGGCAGATCAAGAGCCACTAATTTGAGGGTGGCACGTTAGAAAATGAGAAAGACACTAGTCAGCAAAACCATTCAGACTGTCATCTTAACTGCCCAAATTCCTATCTATGATTGTTCAGATTGGGTCTTCCTATCTCCAGACACTCTTTTCTTTGAACTCATTCTTTAGACCCTTCCCCATCTGGAAAATTGGTCTCTTGGTGATTCAGAATGAGCTTGGAACACTCCCCCACACCCCTGCCTCTCTGATTGAAATCCGAGTGATCCCTATTGATTTCCAGCAATGACCCCAGCTAGCTCTCAGTTTTTCAAATAGGTGTGTGGCAGGGGGAGGCACATACAGCAACACCGTCTTTCAATGCCACAGAGGTGGTGAGTGGTTCTGCACCAGCCTTCCTCCAGGAATACATTGAGAAAGTCGGAGTCCCTTACACCCTCACTTTCCAGACGAGGAAATACTTTCTTATCTTCTGACACTTCTCTATGTCTTAATTTAGAATTTAGAGAAAAAAGCTCTCTGCAGGATTTAGTAAGGATTTCCCATTTCTGTCCAATGGAAGATCACTGAAATCAAACAAAATGAACAAAATGAGAAGAGCCATAAAGTAGTTCCCCCAGGAATGTAATGGAGGTGTTTCACCAAATGAGGCTGGGACTACAGCTGGGACAGGACCCCGGGTGGTGGCTTATTTAGACACCAGGTTTCAAAGAAGAAATTGCATTCCATGTGACTTTCACATGACTTCCAGATGGTTCAATGCAGACTGTCTCTGGGACTTTCCCAACATGTCCAATCATGTTTGAGCATTAACTTCTGACTCTGGGGAGTTTTCCAATAGCATGGAAGGCTGCTTCAGGGTTGATCCATAACCACTGCATAAGCCCAGTGCTACACCATCACAGTGACCAAGTCAATCCCTCTTCTGATGTCTTTCTTCCAGAACGTTTGAAGGAAGCAGAGGTTAAGGAATCAGAACTTCCATGACCCAATTCTCTTTTGCATATAAAGACATTTATCAGATAAGAAAGAGTATTTTTGCTGTAAATAAGATTCTCAAGCTCTTAAGTTAAACGGCACCATAAAGACCTAGAGAAGTTCATACCTTCACTTCCAGCCTGTGTTCTCTTCCTGGACTGGAAACTCAAACATGAGTCAAATTTTCTCTAAAGAAACATTTCATTCATTTATTCAATTACAATTATATATTCATGCAAAGATAAAGATACACAGCCACTGGCATCCACAACTCCTCTTAGCTCCTTAGTACAGATTATACAAACACTTCTCTAACCTTTATTTTCCCCCTAAAAAATTATTTAAGTGCACCATTGAGAATTTCTAGTTTCCCAAATAGCACGATTCTGGGGAAGGTTAATTCACCTCACCCACATGGTTTCACCCAGAATGTTTAAGAAAAAACCACAAAAGTCAACTCTAGATTAACTGAAGCAGAAAATAAATTTATTGAAAGAATTTAGGGAAGTTCACAGAATAGAAGCTAAGGCAAGAAGGTGGGGCTTAGGGAAATTCAAAAGCAGAGCAACTCCAAGGAAATGAGGAACAGTGCACTTGATCAAGCTCATTTCTTAAAGCTGAACAGCAGCACATGCCAGTAATCCTAGCTACTCAAGAGGCTGAGGCAGTAGGATCACAAGTTAAAGACCAGCCTGGGCAAATTAGCATGACCCTGTCTCAGAATAAAAAGTTTAAAAAGGAAGTGATGGGGATGTAGCTCAGTGTAGAGTGCTTGAGCATGCAACAGGTCCTGGGCTGATCGTTTCTTAAGAAGCACTTGTCTAAGGTGTACTGTGGATCCTGCCAATGCTGCAGCTACTGCTTCTTGCTGCCATCACAATTACTGCCATATCACTATTGCTACGATGGTCCCATTTCCATTTCTGTGTGTACCTTCAGCTTTCTGTCACACTCCAGACGACAAGTCTTATGTTGGAGCATCTGATTGAATAAGTATAGGTTACAAGCCCACAATGCCAGAACTCAGGAGAAGGGAGAAGTCACAACCTCTTTCTACTTCTATAGGAGGATGTAGGGCACTGGATTCAACCAACACAAAACACAGCAGTACAAGGAAATCTCCCCATATAGAGGGGGCTGGATATTAGACAGCCAAAAATAGAAGAGAAAAGAAAAGAAAAAAGGGAGAGGAACATCTAACACATATTTCATTCTTGTCCCTGAAAGCCCACACTGTACTTCATTGCTTACATAATTTTCTCTAACCTCCATCCTTCCCCCCCCCCCCTTTGGTAGTACTGGGACTTGAACCCAGGGGCATTCTACCTCCAAGCTACATTCCCAGTTCTTTTGTATTTTGATACAGGGTCTCACTAAGTTGCAGAGGGCCTCCCTAAGTAGCTGAGGCTGGCCTTGAACCTGTGATCCTCCTGTCTCAGCCTCCCAAGTACTGGGATTACAGGCACGCATCACCATGCCTGCCTGCCTATCCTCTTTTAAAGATCTGATGTTGCTCATAAGAAAAACTCTTAGCTCCAAGGACCCACTTTTGAGATGTAGAGTCCTTCCTTCTCACATTATTTGGTCTTCTTTGGCAGATTCTGCCACAGTAAATATATCGTTTGTGCTCATGTCTCTCTATTCCCTGATAAACAGGGATATTTGTTCCTTCCAAGAAGAATTTGAAGTGACTCACAATTTAATAGACTCTAAAACACTTAAATGAAAAATGAGAGCAGAACACTTTGTGCCTTCATGAAACACTCGGGTCCTCTGTGTGA
>PVLC010029935.1:0-19857 GCA_004027655.1 Graphiurus murinus
TTATTTTGAAACCGAGTCTCACTAAGTTGCGGAGTGCCTCACTAGGTAGCTGAGGCTGGCCGCGAACCCGGATCCTCCCGTCTCAGCCTCCCGGATGCTGGGATTACAAGCGTGCGCCACCACGCCCGGCAGCATTATATCTCTTAATTGGACCTGCTAATAGGGAATAGTGGTAAAGACAACCCAAAATATCTTTTTAAAAATCATTTTAATCTCAGTATAGATAAATTCTAGTACCAACATATAATATGAAAAGTTGATGAGCAATAAGAAATACTACCTCATTGTTGCTGTTGGTAGTTGTCACACTCATTCTTTCAAGAAGTTGTGTCCAGTGTTGATGGCAACTGAGGAGACATTATGCATCCCCTAATAAGTTCAGATCTGAGGGAATATAAAAGTTGAGAGATATCCATTTCTAACAGTTAGGAATCTTTGTTTGGGAGACAGTTAACAGGTGATCGCTGAGCTACCTAGCTTATGGAAAAAGGAAAAGGAGTTTTCTACAAACTTTTTATCTTCAAAGTCAGAAATTCACATAACATAAATTTAAGAGAAGAAGCCAATCTGGGGAACACACCAGATAGCAAGAACCAGCTGACTTAGAACCAACTGGTGCAAGAGTGAAGGAATATTTATTATTTCAATTTTAAAAAGAAAAAAAATGTTAAAAGAGAGGTGAGCTGGGCGT
Source organism: Graphiurus murinus (assembly GCA_004027655.1). Classification (NCBI taxonomy): domain Eukaryota; kingdom Metazoa; phylum Chordata; class Mammalia; order Rodentia; family Gliridae; genus Graphiurus; species Graphiurus murinus. The sequence goes on from PVLC010029935.1 coordinate 692, forward strand.
GATGGTATATGCCCATAATCGCAATATTTGGGAGGCTGAGACAGAAGGATTGCAGGCTCAAGACCAGCCTTAGCCACTTGGTGAGACCTTGTTTAAAAAAAAAAAAATTTAAAGGCTGGTGGTATAGCTCATAGGTAGAATGCCTATGAGTTCAATCCCTAGTACCACAAAAATAAATAAATAAATGTGATAGCACATTTTATTTGTTAATAATTTAATATGTGAAAACTTTCAATGGGGCATTTTTACACATTCACATCAAAATACTCACAATCCAAGCCGGGCATGGTGGCGCACATTTGTAATCCCAGTACTTGGGATACTGAGACCCGAGGATCTGGGTTCATGGCCAGCCTCAGCTACTTAGTGAGGCTCTCTGGAACTTACTGAGACCCTGTTTCAAAAATAAAGAATAAAAAACAGAAGTAGGGGTGTAGCTTGGAGATAAAATGCTCATGGGTTCAATTCCCAGCACCACAAAAAAAAAAAAAAAAAAAAAAAACTTCAAACCCACCCAAATATCCACATATACACTTGCAGTTTTAGAGTGATAAACAAATAGTCTAAGAAAATCTAGTTCTAAAACATATTTACCAGGTATATTTCATGACAAATTTACTAAGCTGGAGCTAGGGTAAAACTCAAAAGTTGCTGCCCTTTTCAGGATATATCACATGGACAGTTGCATGAATAGGTTAACAGAATGGCTATGAGCTTTTTGAAGGCAGAAACTAGGTTTTATTCATTTTTAGAAACACGGCATCTATTATAGTGCTTGATACACAGTCACTACTCAGTAGGTGTTGATTACTTAAAGGTACAACTTAGAGGAGTATAAGCACAGGTAGGTATCTGGAATGGGAATAAATCACAGATTGAAATTCAAATTACATTGGTAACTTGGTCTGTGAACTTTTATGAGTCCGTTCCTGTCCATTTGGTCATCTATGAAAGACGCTGCCTGTTGGGATGTTTAATGTATCTAATGCGTATTGAAGTCTTCTTATAAAAGTGCCAAATTACTATTATTAACTAAAGAACTTGTTCTTTTATATATTTACCAATGTTTCTTTCATCCTCAGACTTGAGAGCATTTCCAATCACAGGAAATTACTCCCAACACTTTTTTTTATTTAATACACTTTGAAGACTAAAAATATACTCCTAGTTATCATTTGTTATTATTTTTACCCAATCCCAGATAGCTTCACTGTAATTCCAACTTTAAAAGCCTTTGCCTGGTCTCTTACCTTTTTTCATGTTAATGAAATATTCACATTGAAATATGTTATGAGGTTAAAAAGAAAAAGAAAGAATACAGTAAGCCCTTACACCTCAGCAGAAGTTTCAGGGCATTATGACTTTAACTCTGCTTCTGATAAATCTGAAGAAATCCTTTGCCATTATCCTGAGAATTGCTGTGCCCAGACTATTACTAGCTCTAGACTTAGGTGGAACCACCAGAGAATATCCATATTCAATAAAATAATCTGAGTTCTCAGGAATCCCAGAAAATTCAGATTTTTTCTAGCACCTGAGACTCCAGGGCAGTTACCAGCAGGGCACTCTGAAGGACCTCCTTCCACTTCACTCATGTTCAGGTGTTCCACTGAACATCACTGGTTACTTGGTTACTACAGCACACTAAGTCCAGTTCACAATTAGTACAAACCTACCTGTCTTTGCTGCTAATCAAAGAGGAAAAGTGCTAAGAGAATACCAAAGGCAAGAGCCAAGAACATATTCAAGAACCAATAACACATGACAGAAGTGGTTATGTCTGACAAGACCCTTTAAGAAGAGGTGTATTAATATTGTTTTCCCAGGTCTATATTTAACATAAGACAATGATCATTTTGAAGTTGAAACACTCATGTATCTGCATATAACATCAGGAATTTGAAATTTTAAAAGTTGAAAGAGACTTTTGTTGGAACTTTGAAAAGGACTAAATGTATATCTTAATTTGATAGCAGTTAACAACAGAAAATTGTATGGTTGATAAAAATAAAAATCAGTCAGACATGGTAGCACATGCCTGTAATTCCAGTACATGGGAGGCTGAGACAGAAGGATAGGAGGGTCAAGGACAAGTGGCAAGACTCTTAGCCACTCATCAAGATCCTGTTTCAAAGCAAAAAATAAAAAGGGCTGGGGTGTAACTTGGAGGTAGAATGTCCTGGGTTCAATCCCCAGTACCACAAGAATAAATTTTAAAAAAGCATCTATCCCTCTCTCTTCATTTTCTTTTGTATCAGAATTAATAAATTTCCCCAAATGTATAATTCTAAAATTACCATCAATAAAATTTTATTTTGAAATTCCTTTCCCTCCAAATTTTCTTTCTGGTACTGGGGATTGAACGCAGGGGTATTCTACCTCTGAGCTACACCTCCAGCCCTATTTTTATTTTTTGTTTTGAAACAGTATCTCACTAAATTGTGGAGGGCCTCACTAAGTTGCTCAGGCTTACTGTGAACCTGAGAACCTCATGTCTCAGCCTTCTAAATACTGGCATTACAAGCCTGTGCCACCATGGCTGGCTTATTTTCTGTTTTTTGAAACAGGGTCTCACAAGTTGGACTGGCCTCAAACCTGTGATTTTCCTGTCTCAGCCTCCCAAGTACTGGGATTCCAAGCATGTGCCACCATGCCTGGCTCAAAATACTATCTTTTAATGTTTAAAGTCTTTTTGAAAAGTGCACAGTGCTTATATAAATGTAATTTACTTCAATAAATAATCATGGAGTGACTTCCACAGGTAGAAAATATATCAACACCAAATACATTACCAGGGAGACTAAAATGCCGATTATAATCTATGACAGTATTTCTTGAGTTCTACTCATTTAAAATAGAGACAAGGAAAGCCAAAGAATCACTTCTCCAGGGTCCCTTCTAGCTAGAGGTGACCATGTGACACACTGTTGGCCAGTGAGATGTAAGGATGTAAGACTTCAGCTGGAGGTGTTTAGGCAATGTTTTTGCTTTTGTGATGTGAGAAAAAGATGTGATTAGCCCTTGCCTCCTCCCCTTCCTTCTGCACTGAATGCTGAAGTGTTGCCCGGAGCTCATCTCGCAATCAAGAGAGTCAGGTGATGCTGGTCCTGACAACACTGAGCTGCAGGCCCAGTGTCATCAACAACCTCCTCTCAGATTATGCATCAGGTGAGAAAAATAAGACTCTATCCTTCTAAGCCACCAGCAGGGTTCTGCAGCTTAAAACCAGAAGCCGTCATAACTGGTAAAGAATTAATAGAAGTATTTTTTAAGTACACAAATAACCAATGGAGGCTCAAAGAAGGAAGTTACAAGATGCAGGAAGAATTAGGAAAGACATGAGGAAGAGAAGAGCAGGCATATGTGATGGGCATAGAAGGTTGGGTTATGGAAGTAAGGTGGATGTCAGGTAGCGTATTCTATGAGGACAATGTAAAAATTGTTATTTTTATTATACCATATGTCCACAAAGTCCTTTTCCTTATAGTTTTTCTAAGACTGATTTGATTTTACCTATACATTTAAGACTAGTAAATATTAATACATTTCCTATAATATCTATGATATCACAAAATAATGGATTTAATTTGTTATTTGGGGGCAAAAAGTATAAATAATGAATCATTTTGCAATTTCTACTCCACATGAAATTATATTTTAAATGCTCTTTGGGTAACATATTTATTAGAATGTATTTATCATTCTTTACTGTTTTTTAACTATGAAAACAAAAACATCCTAAATCACATTTACTCAGGATAAATTACTGTTTATTAAAAATAGATAATGATTCATGTGTCCTTCACAAACCTGATTATTATATATATATATTCCAGAAATAAATATAACAATGAGCTCCTTGCTTCTGCATAGATATGATGTCAAAATTATAGGATTGTGCAAGCCTAAGGTCAAAGCAGTAAGTCGGAACTCTGATCCTAACAGCACAGGACAAAGCTGTTGATTAAAAGCACAACTCAGTAACAACAAAAATCCTATCTCAGTGCAGGGGAATGCATTATGACTAATGGTTTATTAGGTTCATAATATTTTTGCTCAAGTCTATTTAAAAATGCTAGTGAAAAACCATATTTTCTTTTACAAATGAGAGTTCCTCAAATTTACTTAAAATATGAAGGTGATCAATTTAGTTAATTTATTTACAGTGTAAGAACATTGATTAATCGATGTTAGAGGGAAGGATTGATTTCTATTCTCTTAATCAATCTCTATGTAGATAATTTTGGAATTTTCCTAATTTGCACATTGTCAAATTTCTGAAAATATGCTTAATTCTAAGATTATAATAACATTGGATACTTTGTGCCAAGGTATCAAGAACAAAAACTCTGCTATGTGTCTCAGTTTTCCCAAGCAAATTAAATAATCTCAACGAGTTATTTTGGTATGGAATTATTTACTAAGTAGACTAAGTTACATAGAAAAATAAGCTAGTGCATTATGGCTTGTAATATAGTTGCATGTTTTAATATTTAACATTTTAGTAATTTAATATGGGTTTTTAGTCTTTTAAAATTAATGTTCAAAAGATAGGTTACAGTTTAAACTTGTTAAGCTAAATTCCCTATGCTGCACAGAGTTACAAAATATTTTTGTTGTTGTTGTTGTTGTTTGTTTTATTTATTTATTTATTATTTATTTATTTATTTATTGCAGTACTGGGGATTGATCCCAGGGGCACTCTACCTCCAAGCTACACCCCCAGCCCTATTTTTTTATTCTTTATCTTGAAACAGGGTCTCACTATGTTACGGAGGGCCTCACTAAGTAGCTGAGGCTGGCCGTGAACCCAGATCCTCTGGTCTCAGCCTCCCAAGTACTGGGATTACAAGCATGCGCCACCACGCCCAGCTACAAAATATATATATTTTTTAAAAGCTTTTTTCTTTTTTTTTTTGGTATGGTACTAGGGATAGAACCCAGGGGCATTCTGCCTCTGAGCTACACCCCCAGCCCTATTTATTTTTTTATTTTGAAACAGGTCTCATTAAGTTGCTGAGACTAACCTTGCACCTGTGATCCTCCTGTCTCAGCCTCTCAAGTACTGGAATTACGGTGTGTGCCACCAATCTGGCTATAAAATTAGTTTAATAAATAAAATTATGTTTCTAAAAGGTACTTGCTGGAACGAGGCCTAATTTTACTATGCTAGCTAAAGAAAAAAAAATTTTTAAACTAATTAAACAAGAAAATAGCTATGCATTTAATTTTATTTAATTAGTATTTACATGTGTATGTGTATGTTTCTGGGAGTTGACTCCAGAGGCATTCTACCTCTAAGTAATACTCCCAGCCATTTTTATTTTTTGTTTGGAAACACGGTCTCACAAAATTGTAGAAGGCCTCACTAAGTTGCTGATGCTGGTTGCGAACCTGTGATCCTCCTATCTCGGCCTCCCAAATACTGGAATTACAAGTGTGCGCCACCACACTTGGCTAGTTTTTACTTTAAATATTAAACTAACATAAGTAAGTGTGTGGAGATACACACACACACACACACACACACACACACAATTGATTCTGTTGTCCTTTCATAGATTCAAAAATTCAATCTATTTATGGCTAAAACATATTAGTCTTGACATTTGGAAGTATCCGAAGATCAAAAACTAACTTGTTTTACTTTTCATATATCTTTGAGCTTCTGTACATTATCTCTTTTTTCTTATGTCTATTACATATTGGATCTTTTCAGTAAATAATTCACAACTGAGAGTAAGGCACTATCCTGTACATATATATCATTCTCAGCCTCCCCACGCCCAAACCAACAACCACTGTACACATCCTGTTTTTTAACAAAACCAAGGAATCATAGCTTCTTTCAAAATTTCTTTGCAAATAAACATGAATAGTTCATGTTCTAGAGTGAAACTAACGAATCTCTCAATGAGTCAGTCGGTGGCAAAGATAGTCTTCTACCCCCATGGTAGTATAAGTGGGTTGTTTGTCCACTAGGCAGACAACTATGGGGGAAACCAAGCAGAGCCAGTTAAAAGTGAATCCAAAATGTGTGTGCATATTTATGTACAAATGTCTGTCTCTGTTTCTATCTTTCTCTCCCTCAATTTTCTGAGTGGCTATCTGGCTTTAGTAACTTGAGTCTAAGGGATAAAACTCATTTCAGTATAAATGAAGAACCTATGACTAAATTAGTAAATTCAACTTTTATACTAAAGAATTTAGACAAAACTTTCCAAATTTTTCCTAACCAATTGCAATTATTACTTTTCAGTTTAATTTCTTTTAATCAGTGGCTGACTTTCCACACACTACCACTTTTTTAATCTCCATAACTATCCATGTCATTTTTCATTACCAAGGAAAATTTTGTAAACGTATTTTTAAACACTAATTCTTAAAATCTAGTTGAATCATAATCAAGTTATTTCAACTCTTGATAGGTTCACAAGAACTCCCACTGGAACCAACAGTCTGTTTTCCAGTGCCTCAGTTCTTTAGATAGAGTTAACTGGCAGGCTCAAGGTTTGGTTTTTGCTTTGTTTAATTTCATTTATCATTGTTTTTAAGCAGCTCAATAAAAATAAAATAGAAAAAAATATATTACTAAATTAATCATTTATTAACTGATCAATATAATCAATCATGAGTGTAATCAAATACAGCATAAAGTGCCAGGTTGATAATTAAATATGCTTAGAAATATGCAAATTCAGGAAGCTAAGAAGTAATCAGGATACAAGAGAGACTTTAGATAATGGAGGAAAAACACCAGTGGAGCGAGGGAAATGGTCTAGGGGAGAAGGGGGGAAAGAGAATTAATAAAGGAAACACTTCAACTTATGTGAGAATGCCAATATCAATCTCAAGATCATGGGGGATGGGGAGGGAGGGGGGAGCCAGCCTGTGGGAAGCTCACCAAGTGCTGTGTGCATGTATGTCACTATCACTCTGAACTACACTGTGATGTGAGACTACCACTAAAAGTATATTTATAAAGGAAATATGGAAATTCAGAAAATGTAAGTACACTTATGCATTGCTGAAAACAAAGCAAAATATGCACATCATTGGTAGTGCACCCTCATCAGACAAGAAAGTAGTATTATACCACATGTTTAAGTAACCTGAAAATACAGTGTGCTTTTAAAAGCTTTGAATACATGAAACTATACAGAATAATATTTATGTTACTCAACAATGTGTAACAAGGTGTGGCTCTTAAGTACCACCTCATAATTGTTATTTAGGTTTTTGAGCTTGTTCAGACATCTACCATCACTTACCAGTATCAGGAGAGAAGCCAGACTGAGATCATGGCAGAATGTGAAATGGATCTGAGCTTGTCTTCCAGAGCTCCCTTCCTCTTTTCCCACCCTTCCCTAGGTATATCAGCCTCATATGCCCCCCGTATATACCTTCATACACTTCCTCCACTACCAAGCCCATCCCCCCACCCACTCAGCAAAATCTGTTTCAGGAAATAATGGGAGGATAGACTCACTTTAATGTATAAATAGCTGATAACATTTTGTTATCATTCCTGGGTTATTTACATTTTAGTTAAGCAAAAAAAATAACAAATTTCTAATTTTAGGATCCTGGCAACCAAAGAAAGTAATTTTTGCAGGGTGGCAGGTGAAAGAACACTCTTCCTAGCAAATGGGATAGGAGAAGATCAGTAACCTCAAATTATTTTCAGAATCACAGCATATATTCATATGAAATTAGGGCAGCTTCCACATAAGATGTATTTGCTTAAATCAAGTAGCTATATTATAGCTTGTTAACTTGAACCATAATTACTTACAAGATTCATTCTGTCCTGAGTCACCTCCAAATTACTGTAATCTATGGAAAAATATTTGGTTGTCCACTACAGAAGGATATTAATCTGTCATCTTTTGCTGTCTCTATTGCCTATTTTACTCTGGCAGCCCTATTACAAGTTATGCCCTGGCTCATTGAGACAAAGGGCACAAAACATATGAGAGTTAGGAAGATGATTGCCATGAAATTAAATAATAAAGTTTCCAACCAGTACTAGGGAGGCTGAGACAGGAGAATCATAGGTTCAAGGACAGCCTCAACAAGTAGTGAGATTCTATCAACCTAGTGAGACCCTGTTGCAAAATAAAAATAAAATAGGTCTGGGAGTATAGCTGGGAGGTAGAATACCCCTGGGTTCAATCCCCAGTAAATACACACACACACATACACACACACACACACACACACACACACACACACAGAGTTTCCAAATATGACAAGGCTATTTGTTAAATCTTTCCAATACTTCATGAACTGCATAAAGAGAAACTGCCAAAGCAGCATCAGCCAACATCCCAGTCCTTGTGTCTCCTGTCTCTGACAGTGGTCACAGAAAGCTCCATGAGGTACATCCACCAGATTCCATAGCCGCTGGGTGAGGAGAGCTGTGCATACTGCAGGGCTGCTGAAGCCCCATGTTTGTAATAATGAGCACCGAGGGTGCCGATGACTGGTATTGGAGGCTGCGTGATTTTGATATGTTTTTATTTCTTTCTCTTTCATTTAAAAAATATTTTCCGTTTTCTTGATTTCTATAACCTCAACTCAGTGTCCCGTCCGTGACCCTTACTGTGGTTGTGTTTCCCAGGACAGGCTACATAAACTGGGACAAAGGAAAACAATCATGGGGATGAATCAGGAACTCCAATGGCACAATCACGAAATATGTAGAGATGGTGAAATAAAATTGTTGGCCTTTTGCTTATTATCTTAGAATTGCTTTCCATTTTTTAACGTTCATTGGTTTTTTCCAGTAACTACTTATCCTTGTTTTGTAAAACTTAAAATCTCTATAGACCACTCTGTTGGGGTTGATGTCGACAATATGAAGACCACACAACCGCATGGCCACTGCAAGCTGCTTCAGTCTGATTACTTGCATATTGTTATAAGAAAATAAAACAAAGATTCATGGGTTCTTGTTTGTTTACTTTTTAGAAGTTGAATCCTTAAAAAAAAAAATGAAACCCATCAGAGCAAACATATATAAGAGTAAGTGTGTGTGTGCATGTGTGTGTGTGTGTGTGAACATGTGCGCGCATGCATGTGTGTGCACACTATATGTCTGCAGAGACATGGGGTAAAGAGAGCAGATTCCACCCACTGGATTCCTCCTTCTCTACTTGATGACTCATCACAGAGTTTGAGGATAATTGCGATACCTTTGCTATTCTTCCATGCAGGCTCAGAGAGTTGATGTATGTTTGCACTTTCTTGGGTGATACGATTGTTATGTTGCAACATTTTCCTGGCCCTCAGATTCTGCAGAGGTGCCTGTACTCTTGAGGACTCTTGGGGATGAGGACATCCAAAAGAAAAAAAAAACAAAAAACAAAAGTCATGCTTTAGGGTTCAATTCCCATACTCTACCATCTGTACTGGAGTGTCTGTGCTTTTAACAATGTTACGTATTTCAGAGCAATGTGAAATTTATTTTGAGAACGATTCTGCAGCACAAAAAGTGTAAAATGGGAAGTTCTGGAGCAGTGATTCCTATGTATTTTTTGTACTTCAAAGCACAATAAAAATAGTATTGACATGTGCCTCAAAATCCTCTGAGCACACACACACATATATATATATATATATATAGGCATCTCCACTCCTTTTCCTCCCACTCAAGAACAAATAAGCAGGGTTCGGTGGTGCATACCTGTAATCCCAGTACTTGGGAGGCTGACACAAGAGGATCACAGGTTAAAGACCAGTCTCATCAGCTTAGCAAGACTCTCAGCAACCTAATAAGACCCTGTTTCAAAATAAAAAATAAAATAAAGCTGAGGGTTTAGCTCAGAGGTAGAATGCCCCTGAATTCGATACCTAGTTTCAAACACACATACACACACACACACACACACACACACACACACACACCACACCACACCACACCACACACACACACAAAACAAACAAACAAACAGTCTTTCAAGAAGGTGACATGACAGCCATTTTATTATAGGGCTTGTCTTAAATATATGTATTTGTTCCTCCTTTCTGGCTAAAATGATTGCTATTTCCATCACTGTAAGCAATAAATGAATAGGATTTTCACTAAGCCCTCTGTATCCACAGGTTCTAGATCTGTTGATTTATAACTCCTGTAGATCAAAAATATTTGGAAAAATGCATCTATGCATTTTCCAAAAATCTGAACATATGCAGATGTTTTCTTGTCATTGTTCCCTAAAAAATATAGCATAGCAACCATTTACATAGTATTAATACTGTATTAGGTATTGTAAGTAATCTAGAGGTGACAAAGTATACAGGAAGATATGCAAAGGTTGCGTGTAAATACTACACCATTTTGAAGGAAGAACTTGACCATCTGTGTATCTTGATATCCCAAGAGAGATGGTGGAACCAATCCCCACAGATACTGAGAAATGATTGTATTGCTATTAACTTAAATAGATCCTTCTTTATTTACAAATAATTGTGTCTTGGTGCAGCAACTTTAGCAACCATAAGAAAACTAAGTTTGGTAGTTTAAAAGAACTAAAACACACAACTAAGTAACTACAAGGAATATTTACTTCTTAACTACCTGATGACTTATAATTCATCTTCAAGGCTGCATTGGCAAGTTAGCAGTTCTGAAGGGCCTGATCTTCCTTGTTTTGTTTTGTTTTCAATTCTTTCTAAATGATGGGCTTAAGAGATGAGAATCACCAATATTTACAGGAAGGTAAGGGGACATTTAAAGAGATAATTTGATGTGTCCTTTTTAAATACATATGTTTAAAATGTGTGTATGTTAATGTATACACAAATTATTAACTGAAGTTTTAATTATTGCCTACAAACAATAATAACAGATTTTTTTTCAAATGAAATTATTTGTATAACCCCAATCTTCATAATCAACAGTCAAACAAAGAGCAAGATCAACCACTGCTAAGAAAGGCAATGCAGTCTTTCTTTTCTCATCCCCATTGTCTCCAAATACTTTGAGCATTCTCCACAGTACTGAGGTAGGGGGTATGTCCTGCTCCCCTACACCCAGACAGTGTGTGTGTGCACTGGCTCTAGGGAGCTACACAGTTTGGAGTTAGAGGAAAAGAATTGTGTTTTTGTGCCTTACTGACCTACCTGAAGTGTGAGGTGAGACCTCTAATGACCTCCTGAATTCTCCTTCATAAACTTAAACATAAAAAGGCTACTGACTATGTCTACAGGGTAATTTGGGGTTATAATACAGGTCTCTTATTTCAAATTCTTTCTCATGACCTCAAACCAGAGAAATTACTATTATCTACATGCCCAAACAAAAAGAAAAAATAAAGTGGTCAGATTTTTTTTTAAAGGATACCATAATCTCAATGAAATGTAATTTTAAATCAGCTCATTATAAGGGTATAAAAAATCCAACCAGGCCATGTGTAGTGGCATGTGTTTGTAATCCTAGTACTTGGGAGGCTGAGACAGAAGGATTGCATGTTCAAGGACAGCTTCAGCAAATAGTGAGACTTTCATCAACCTAGCGAGACCCTGTTTTAAAATAAAAATAAAATAGGGCTGGGGATGTAGCTTGAAGGTAGAAGGCCCCTGGGTTCAATCCCCAGTGCCATGCACACAAACAAAAATCCAGTCAGTTATTTTATGTCAGATATAGTTCTGTGCTATTAAAATATATATATTTACTGTAATAAAAAGTACCTTGTTTCCTCCCCTCACAGTGAGAATTTAGTAAAATTAATTTTGTTGCTATATGCCTAACTTTCTATGTAAAATTAGAAACCAAATTAGACTGATTATATCTAAGTTTTGGTAATTTTATTATTAAGTTTATATAACTACATAAGGACACTTCAATTAAAATGTGTGTGTGTGTGTGTGTGTGTGTGTGTGTGTGTGTGTTTAGTCTCTTTAAGACTAAAGAGATGTTGGTAGAATCTGAATTTGAAGTAACTACAGTGGTCATTTTTTTATTTCTGCATCTATATATCTGCATCTTTTACAAGTTCCAACTCCACCTCTGCCAATTGAGCCCAAATTCAATAAAATTATGTTGGAGAAGGACTGACTCAAGTCTATCAGTTAATGACATTAAAAGAATAAAGATCTAAATTTTCACAACTGGCATTTAATCAGGTAATGTTTCAGTTCATAGCTGTGAGGAGTCATTACACAGGACTATTTGATGTGACCACTCTTGGCATTTGGGATGGAATAGCAGGGGATGGAGGCCTGAGGACTTACAGAAAACAAGGTAGGGGAAAATGTATCACATCTCAAAAGCAGCTGACCCCAGCAGCAAGCTGACAGCTGAGATCCAAGGGGAGAGAGAGCCAACAAGAAACACCTCCTGATGGAAAATAGGGAGAGAACACAGGAGCAGTTTAATATCTACCTGCCTCACTACTTCCTTAGGACAAGATGGAGGGACTCTGCCCTCATTTGGGTACTGTGAAGAAGGAGGAGAAGTATCAGTGTGGAGTATGCAATCAGATGGCCAGTGACAACCAGGAACCAAGAACAGGGAGGTAACTTAATAAAGAGTGGCAAGCCACATGTGGTGGCACACACCTGTAATCCCAGTACTTGGGAGGCTGAGACAGAAGGATCGCAGGTTGAGGACAGCCTCAGCAACTTAGCGGGCTGGGAGTATAGCTCAGAGGTAGAATGCACCTGGGTTCAATCCTCAGCACCACAATAATAAATAAGAAAGAAAATAAATAAATAGTGACAAATGACAACAGAACAGATAAGACTCTAAGAACTCTCAAAAACACCCAGAAGGGAAGTTAGTTTCTTGTACGCAGCAAATGGGGGTTTGTACAATTTTTATTTGGATGTTAATAGGGAGAGCAACCCCAGAGGGTTGGAAAAATATAAAGCACTCCAGTTACACTGTATTAACTAAAACATTCTACTAAAAATATGAGATTCCTTCTCAGTGAACCTGAAGTTACATTAGGACCAAGTATAGTTTTATGAAATATGACACATGGCAATGACTTGTTAAAACCATGTACCTTCTTTACTTGAGGAAGGAGAGCTAAATTACTCTTGTCTGTAAGTGGAGTCTTTATATCTGTTTTATACTTCTGTATCCCCAGGGAATAAAGCAAAGGAGCTCAGAGAGGGAAGAGAACTTTTTTTTAGCACTTAAGTTCCTAATGTCTTATAAATATTGTACACAATCTGTAGGTATTACAAATCATGTTTTATGGAATGAGAAATTAGGGTTCAAGATTAATTCACCTACCCAAGATCATGCAGTGTTTCTTATGGTTAAGAAAAAAAATAGACTTCTATTATAAGTATCACCAAAAATATGTCAAGGTTCTGATTTAAAGCACACTGATTTGGGATCTAGTGTATCAAAGCATCTTTCAGATATGGATAATTACTATAAAAGAAAATTTTCATGGATGAATAAATAACAATTTTAAATATCATCATTAAACACAACACAAACACACACACACACACACACACACACACACACACACACACACACACACCCCAAAACTCAAAATGCCCTTACGTGTCAACAGACTTGAGAAACATGACATTATTGTGCAGTGTAATAATAAATAGAATGTCAGATTATTAGAACTCATTTTTAAGCCAACAGACTACAACTGGACATGAAAATGATACTCTTGATTTCTAATTAGTATACAAACTTCCATAATTTTTAATTGAGTTATTGCAAAGTTTTGCCAAAAAGAGTCGGCCAGCCATGGGTACACATCTGTAATCCCAGTACTTGGGAAACTGAGACAGGAGAATCATAGCTTCAAGGCCAGTATAGGCAACTTAGCAAGGCCCTTGGCAACTTAGTGAGAACCTGTTTTAAAGTAAAATATATCTGTGGGTGTAGCTCAGAGGTAGAATGCCCCTGGGTTTAATTCCTAGTAACACACACACACGCGCGCACACACACACACACACACACACACACACACGGGATCAGCCTCAAAAGTTCAACATTCATGAAATCTCATGCTGTGTAAAGTCATTATTTTGGACTTAGCTTCTTCCCAGATGCTTCCTGCTTCCATTCAACTGATTTGAACAGTCTTAGACCCTTGCTAGCAGGTTGATCTGGCACTTCTGCCCCACCCTCTGACAGGTCTGCTTTGCACTAGACTCAGTTTAAACAAGCTAGTTACAACTGGCTGTCTATATATCTTACCCTTCAAAAGCAATTTCATATACAAACTCCAGGGTTCAACTCGCATGATACAAAATTAAGTCTAAGAACAAATGGTCCCCTTCAAACAAGAAATTCCTTTATCCCAGAAACTGTGCCAAACACTTAACCACCAAAGATGTGATTTGGCAGTCTTCCAGGACTACAATACAATCTTTCCTTGCCCTGCTAGAAATAAAATGAATATATGTGATAAACATGCACATAATAACTAAAAAGGAGGAAGAAGAGGAGGGCCTAAATTGAATTTTTCAATAGACAAGAGCCAGTCATGAACCTGTAGAAACATGAGTTTTTCTATAGCCAAATGGGAACTATGGCTCACAGCCCCCCCAACAGTACGTTTTCAATGGCTTTCCCGGTATTACTAAGATACTGTCTTTCTGAGTTGAGACCTTTGCTATCTAAAATGTCTAAACATATCAGTTTAAATGCGTGATGTCAACAAAAAATGAAAACCGAACTATGTATTTTTTCCTCCCACTATTAAGAGCTGAACCAGCTGTTCTTGCATGTCCTCTTTGGCAGAGAAACTGGAAGTAAGTACTGGGGAGAGCAGGGCTGGTATCAAGGCTCATCATACCAGCAAATGCTGTAGTTGGCTATCAAGCTGAAGTGATTCACGCGTCACTTCTGGAACCCTCACTAATTTCAAGCTAAACAAAGAGCTTAGGTTACACATGACTCCTTATCCTCCATCGATGGAACAGAAGGCATATTCATTCAGTCTAAAGATGACATTTCATCTCTAGTTGTAAAACCAGGCAGAGCATTTTGCCAAAGACAAAACAAAACAAACAAAAATAGCCAACATGTTTCTTTTTCCTTTTCTTCCTAAGAGAAACCTAAACAATGACATTTTCTAAATATTCATGTACTGACTATTAAGTTATTTAAGAAAAAGGAAACAGACAAAACATTTTTCACACTCTCCCTCCCCCCTCCTGCCCCCAGCCATACGGTAACTGAGTTGTTTTCAGTTCCCGGTGTGTTTGTTTTTGACCACTATGAGTCTGCAGAATTTTAAGAGAGTGAAGCTGATATGTCACTGCCTGTGTCAGATAGTGAGTGTTCCAAGTTGCCGAAGGCTAAAGCATGCAAAGCTATATCTTCTCATTGCCTTGTACTAGCCAGAGCTTCACTTCCTGCAATTCTTTTCTAATATGCTTCTTTGCTGTTTTGCAAGTGTTGACCAAAAGTGTCAAATCTCAAATTCCAAAATATCTTTGACCTTAAATAGAACATGCATGATTTCTAAAAGGGAAACAGCAGAACTAACAGCTAATTTTTTTATAGTCTTGTCTTTACAGAGAACAGTGAATATCTTGAAAGAATGATTTGACAAAAAAGTAGACTTTATTAAGGGAATCAGGTGATTATAATTTAAATAAGACTCAGCTCAATCAACCAACTGACAAATACCAAGTTCACAACTTAAAGGCTAAATTACATATTAGATTCGCACCCTCCCTGCCCCTCTCCCTTCTTTCTGCAAATATGAGCCAATTGTGAAATGGGAAACTTACCAATGTGTATTTCATTAAGCAAAATCTCAGCGACAGTTTTACTTTCCATCAGAAAAGGGAGGCAAATCTGATGGGAGAAAGGTGAGGCTCCATAGAAACACAATAAAACATCAAACAAGCAGCTGGCTTTAGACAAAATTTTGAAGCATGCATATTTTGTGTGCATAGTTCTCTAGTATTTCTGACATGCTTTCCAACCCACTTGTCAGAACCCTTCCCTGCCTCCCACTGCTGGAAGGTATCCATCAGTCTCCTGTACACCATTCAGCCTTCTCCTAAACTACTCTCCTGTGGGGACTATGGGATTTCAGTCAATGTGGCTATTGGGTTAGTCTAAGTAAACTTGTTAACCTAACAAAATGTGAGGTTTTGAGTCTTCAATTATATAATAAAAAGATTTTTTCCTTTGTTAAAACAACTTCAGGCCTCATTGTACAAGTTTGGGTTGTAGTAGGGGACACGGATGGATAATTCCCTATAGTACTCTCAAAGCTGACTTCTGTAATTAGGTTTAGATCCAGACCCAGCAATCGCAATGAGCCTGGCAAACATGTTCCATACAATTTGTATTTGAGGAAATTTTCTGTGTTTGTGCCCATTGTACTTTGTAAGCTCCATTTCTCTAGCAGAATAAAAACATCTATTGCAAATTGCCTCCTCTTAATGAAGCAAGAATTTTGACAAAATGTTTTCCACAGGCACAAGCTTTATAACAGTTCATGATGTGGGCAGAGCTGGCCTTATACCCCTCATTCTATAGATTGGGAAATGAATGCTTAAAGAAATTGAGGTGCTGGGTATGGTGGCACATGCTTGTAATCCCAGTACTTGGGAGGCTGAGACAAGAGGATCATGGATTCTTGGCCAGCCTCAGCTACTTAGTGAGGCCCTCCTCAACTTAGTGAGACCCTGTCTCAAAATAAAGAATAAAAAATAGGGCTAAGGGTATAGTCCAGAGGCCAAATGCCCCTGGGTTTAATCCCTAGTACCAAAAAAAAAGAAAGAAAGAAATTGAAGATCAAGATAAGGGTAAAACACACACACACACACATTCTCACAATCCTTTCCTTTGCACAAATGGGTCCCAAATATAAAATCAGAATCATATTCCTGAATTCTACCCCTTAAAAGGTCTGGAATAGATTGGAGAATCTATGGGTTCATAAAGCATTCTCTAGTGATTCTGGTGTTCAGACAGGGGTCAGAATAAGCAGGTAAGCAGGGAAAATACTGGCAGCCTAGTGTCTATGCTTTCGGTCAGTTCTATGTTCAGTTGGATGAGATCTCCAGTGGAAGCAACTAAGAGGGTGTGGATCTAGGCAGTGATGGAGATTTAGATGTTGACAATCTCTCAAGGTGCCATCCTTGAGATCAAAGAAGTACAGTCATTATTTCAGGTGACATATTACTCATTTCAGATTCAAATTCTATATCTGTTTTTAGCCTATTTTGGGTCATGTGTCCACCCCTTGCCAAAGAGATAAAAGGTATACTAACAGAAAGATATACTAACAGAAACTCCCACTAAGACTTCCAGGGTAAGTAAAATCAAGGTACCATTAGCACAGGAGAGATGCATGCTGGGTAGGAAAAGAGAACAGATGTCCAGCATCTTACTAACTAGCTCTCTTCGAAATGATTATTTATACATTGTTTGGTTGGAATTTGTAGTATGCCACAAAAACTGAGATATGTGAGATAAAGTCCTCTGACTAGACCCAAAAGGAAGCTAGTTTCATTCACAATGCACCCAAAATGACATTAATATTATTTGATAGCCTAAGGATCCCTAGTATCACAAATAAATAAATAAAATATTTTTTCTCAGTTCTTTTATTTTGATATTCACCAAAATCACATTTTCTTTTTTAAAATCCTGTAATTAAAGGAAAAAGTGGAGAATTCCAACAACATTATGCCATTAAAACTTTATTATCCTAGAATGAAAGTGTTTTTTTACTAAGCCACCTTTTTCAGGAGGTTAAAATGGAATATATTTTTATTTACTAGGATTGTTTTCTGATAATCTTTAACATGGGGAATGGATTAGATGGCCTCTAGGATTCCTTTATATTATCCTGGTCCAAAACATTTACATTGATTATAATTCCCAAATGGTTTCTTAACACATCAGTGGCAAATAATTAAAATTATACTTTGTGAAGCCTGGTGCGGTAGCACATGGTTGTAATCCCAGTACTTGGGAGCCTGAGAAAGGAGGATCACAGGTTCACAGCCAGCCTCAGCTAGTTGGTGAAGCCTTCCACAACTTAATGAGACCCTGTTTCAAAATAAAGAATAAAAAATAGGGCTGGGGGTATAGCTCAGAGGCAGAATGCCCCTGGGTTCCAGCCCCAGTACTGCAATAAATAAATAAAAACATTAATTAATTAATTAATTAAACTTTGTGGCAGATTCTAGCAATTCACTTTTTTAAAATTTTCTATCATCAACACATTTTTTGTGTATGTGGTACTAGGAATGGAACCCAGAGGCATTCTACCTCCAAGCTACACCCCAATCCATATTTTATTCTTTTTTAAAATTTTGAAATAAGGTCTCACTAAGTTGAGGAGGGCCTAAGTTGCTGAGGTTGGCCACAACCTGTGATTCCCCCTTGTCTCAGCCTCCCACCAAGTATTACAGGTGTGTGCCACTACACCCAGCTTCATCAACACATTTAAAATACATGCTGGTTCGCTCTCTCTCTCTCTCTCTCTCTCTCTCTCTCTCTCTCTCTCTCTCTCTCTTTCTCTCTCTCTCTCTCTCTTTTTTTTTTCCCCAGTACTGGGGATTGAACCCAGGGGCATTCTACTTCCTCATTCTTAAAATTTTTTACAGTACTATACCTTGACTGCTAAATTGTAAACACCTTACAAGCTAGGATCCCTTGTGCTCAAAAACTTGTGCAAAAACAAGTCTAATCAGCTGGGCGTGGTGGCGCACATTTGTAATCCCAGCATTTGGGAGGCTGAGACCAGAGGATCCAGGGTTTGCAGACAGCCTCAGCTACCTAGTGAGGCACTCTGCAACTTAGTGAGACCCTGTTTCAAAATAAAGAATAAAAAATAGGGCTGGGGGTATAGCTTGGAGGTAGAATGCCCCTGAGTTCAATCCACGGTACCGCAAAAAAAAAAAAAAAAAAGTCTAATCATATAACATATATTTACTCAAGTAGTTACAATTTGTAGTACTCTTTACTCCTTAGTGAAAACCTATATTTCCATCTGTTATAAATATTTCTTCCACATAACATACTTCCCTTGACATTTCTTGTAGTGTGTATCTACTGATAAATTATTTCAGCTTTTGTATGCTACAAAATACCTTATTACTTTTTTTTAATTTTTTACAAAATCACTGTGGGATCTTGCTGACCTCTTGAAATCAGGATCTGACTTTACTGGGTGTGGTGGCACATACCTGTAATCCTACTACTT
>PVLC010029936.1:0-19848 GCA_004027655.1 Graphiurus murinus
TTTATTTTTAAAGAATTTATATGGTTTGGCAGGTTAGAGTTGTATCTTCTTGTTAAATATTATGCTAAATTCATATAGACAGATAGTAGGCAGAGTGGTCAGCTCTCTACTATTAAGGCAAATTCAGATAAATCTCTTGAGTTTTAATATGTTAAGATAATTTTATTTTAAACATTTTACAGTAAGAGAATACTTTTTGGTATACTTCTGATTTTAAGGAAATATGCATCATTCTTTGTTCTGGTTGAGTTAGAGTCAGATCATAATGTGTGCATGATGTTTGTTTTTATAGGTACATTCCTCACATTGAAAGGAGCTGTGCTAACATTTTCCTGCATGGATCGAACTGGCGGATTAATGCAACCGCCATATGAAGTTTGGAGGGATCCAAACAACATAGATGAAAATGAAAAAACTTGGAGAAGGAAAGTGGTCATGAACTCCTCTTCTTCATGCCAAGAAATAGGAGATCATCAGTATATAATAGTCTGCTCAGAAAAACAAGCCAAAGTCTTCTCACTGCCTTCTCAGACTTGCCTTTACGTTCATAACATCACTGAGACATCTTTTATACTGCAAGCAGATGTGGTGGTCATGTGCAACAGTGCCTGCTTGGCATGCTTTTGTGCTAATGGGCATATCATGATAATGAGGTACTGACCTTCTTTATAGATTATCTGCTAATCACAACAATGCCAGCAAGGTAGAATACAATCCTGAAAAGTGTATGTTTGATGTGCAAGATGTTATCAAGAACAACCTGAGATGTTCTTTAATTATGTTTGTGAATGTTTTTGTTTTGTTTTGTTTTGTTTTGTTTTGTTTTGTTTTTTCAGTACTGGGGATGGAACTCAGAGGCATTCTACCTCCGAGCTATACCCCCAGGCCTATTTTTTTATTCTTTATTTTGAAACAGGGTCTCACTAAGTTGCAGAGTGCCTCACTAGGTAGCTGAGGCTGGCCGCGAACCCGGATCCTCCGGTCTCAGCTTCCCGGTCTCAGCCTCCCGAATGCTGGGATTACAAATGTGCGCCACCACGCCCACCTGGCTATGTTTGTGAATGTTTTATTGTTCAACAATATGAAGATTGTTTTGGGAAGGGTTTCTAACAGGAAATATGGAATTGACTTTTTTATTGATATGCTAAATCTCTAGAGTTGAAAGTTATATGGTCAAACATGTATTATAAGAGTTGTTGGGAGGAAAGTAACCTGGAGAGGGGGTTTGGAGCAAATTGTTGAGGATTTTAAATGAAGGGCTAAGAAATATAAGCAATGTGGGTTTAAGGCAGGCTGTTAACTTTCTCTAGCTGTGCATTAGGAAATACACATGAGGGGGAGTTTGGGATGGGTTTTTGAGCTGAAGTGATAACTATATAGAAGGCAGAAGAGGGATTATGGAGGAAAACTTGCTGTATGCAAAGCTAATTAGTTGTGAAAGTAATGGAGGGTGTTAAATCTTGGTTGGCCCTTAAAAAAATGTAGGTGGAAGATGCAGCTTTGGAAATCTTTTATATAAGTGCATTAGTAAAAGTTACAACAGCAAGTGAAATAATCAAAAAAGATGGTATAAAAAGAAATGAGAAATAGACTATGCTGAGAATAGAATGTTGGGAGTATCTTTACATTCATATAATAGAAGAAAGAAGAGGCTCCAGCAAAGGAGATTGAGAAGTCATTAGACAGATGTGAAAAAGACCCAAGTAGTAAGCCAGATGTGGTGGTGCACACTTGTAATCCCAGCATTCGGGAGGCTGAGACCAGAGGATCTGTGTCCGCGGCCAGCCTCAGCTATCTAGTGAGGCACTCCGCAACTTAGTGAGACCCTGTTTCAAAAAAGAGAATAAAAAATAGGGCTGGGGGTATAGCTGGGAGGTAGAATGCCCCTGAGTTCAATCCCCAGTACCAAAAAAAAAAAAGACCCAAGTAGTAAAACTTCATGAAATAGAAAAGAGGACTACCAAACAAAGGAGGTGATCAGGAGGGAGGCAAATATAGCAGGGAGGTCAAAGAATTTAGGTACAAGGAAAAATGTTAGATTTTGCCACTGGTTGAATATTTATGCTCTTTGAGAAAGCAAATCTTAAAAGCATAGTGGAGGCAAAACCTAATTTTTAAGGGGGCAGGAGTAAAGGCAGTGGGATAGATCAGAGGTTGGCAAACTATAACTGAGGAACCAAATCTACCCCCAGCCTGTCTGATTTTGTGCAGACTGAAAGATAAGAATTGTATTTACATTTTTAAATAGTTGAAGAAATCAAAGAAGAATATTTCATCATATGTGAAAATTATATAATATTTGTGTTCATAAATAGGGGTTTTTGGAACATACCTACACCCATTTGTTTATATATGGGCCATGTCTGCTTTTGCACTGCAGAACAAACTTAATTATTTGCAAAGGAGACTACATGGCCCATAGACTCTAAAACATGGACCGTCTGGTTCCTTACCTATATTATAGATTGTTCTTTCAGGGAATTGTGTAGTGAGAAAAAAAGAAATGAGACATAGGAAAAGAGGAAAACTTGGCTTTGATAGTATTTTATTGTCATTATTTTTTAATTGGGAATCAGATTTATAAGCCAAGAAGAAGTACTAGAAAGAAAGTTTTGAAAAAATAAAACCAATCATATTGCCTGTTTATTCTCTCATGTATTTTTGATTATTTCCTTCTTTGTCTGGTTTTCTCTTTCACAAACTATTTTTAAAAATTTCAGCCAGGCATGGTGACACATGCATGTAATCCCAGTTTTGGGAGGCTGAAACAGGAGAATCTCACATTCAAAAACTTAGGAAGGCTTTTAGCAACTTAGCGAGACCCTGTCTCAAAATATAAAATCAAATAGAGCTGGGAGTGTAGCTTGGAAATAGAATGCCCTGAGTTTAATCCCCAGTACAAAAAAAAAAAATCATTCCAGTGTTCTCCAAGACATGCCTCAGTTTTAGAGAAAAAAAGTGTATATTTATGTGTGTTTAAGTGTGTAAATTGTGTATTTATTTTAACACACAAATACCCTTTGCTCCCCTAACTTAACATTTAATCACTAAAACTTGTCTTGCATTAAACTTTTATTAGGTCACAGTTGGAATTTTAGCTAGATAATGATTACTTATCCTGTTTTTGTAAAATTTTAGTGTTTCTTGATTTCTCAAATGGTATCTTGTATATCTCAAAATAATTTCTATTTAAATAGATATGTGCTACTATCGACATTATAAAGTAAGAGATTTCTTGAGAAATTAAAAATGAGAGTTTTTAAAACAACAGGAGTCATTGGTAAAATGAGATCTCAGTTCCCATTTGTCCTTTGTGAAAGCCAACATGTCATATGGCAATTCTTCATATGTTCCTGAGGACCTTTAAGCATACTGGAAAAGGGAATGACTTTGATGTTATTTTAGTACTATATGATGTGCGGCTAAGAAATAATAATATGTACTCTGCTGCGTGGCTTGAGGAGCTACATCCCACAGATTGACCTGCTCCTGGCCATCTTCATTTTCCCATGCTGAGTATATTCCCAGGAAGTTTTCAGACCCTATCAGAATGTAACTATCCTAAGCATAATCTCAAGTCCTAATTTCTGATAAATGACTGGTTGCTGAGGTGCTAATGTATCCAAACCTAGAAAAGCAAGTTAGAGAGTAGAAAAGGATATGAAAGGCTTATATGAATGAATTGTATGAATTCTCATAGTAACCACTTTTAGTGAGAACCACCTTTAGCTACTTGACTCTCTTTATAAAAGTGTCCCTGTATAAAAGAAAAAAAAAATTCAGTTTTAAAACCAATTGTTTCCTAGCCATTAGCAATTACCTTGCTCTTTCACTTTTCCTATCTGAAGTGATTGTACCTTTTAAATTTTCTTCTTGGCTTTCTTATATTATACAACATAGACAATGTACTCTGTCAGTAAAGTCCATTGGAATCTCTTTCCCAACCCACCCATTAATTTGACCAAGTCTCTCATGGAAGTTTGTTCAACTGAGTTTATTTCAAACTTATATCTTAAGGGATTTAATTATCAAAAGTGCTATAATAGATATTTTTTAGTATTGCTTTTAAATTTCAGGCAATTCATAGTAAGTCTTTGAAATCAGTGTTTAATTTCTATTTTAGCACATCTTAATTCAGACTAGTGAAGGATCAACTGTTTAGTAGTCACACATGCTTCATTAACTTCTAAAATATTGGGCAACACAGTGTTAGAACCTCAGGGAAGGCTTATTCTAATAGCACAGATTTCAGACCCCATTGTATATATTTAAGTCCTAAGGCCCAAAGTATAGGTACAAACTACTCTGATAAGAGAAATCAGTACTTTTTTTTTGAGGCACTCATTTTATGTTCTGGAATAATTTAAAATCATTGGGAACACTTAGCATTAGTAGAATGGTTTCAAACCTTGAGACTCAAGGAGAAGGGTTTATCCTTCTTTTGACATTAGAGGTATGATTAAAAAGCAAAACTGAGCCAGTCATGGTGGTACACACTTGTAATCCCAGCATTTGGGAGGCTGAGACGGGAGGATCCAGGTTCGCGGCCAGCCTCAGCTACCTAGTGAGGCACTCTGCAATTTAGTGAGACCCTGTTTCAAAAATACAGAATAAAAAATAGGGCTGGGGGTATAGCTAGAAGGTAGAACGCCCCTGAGGTCAATTTCTAATACCACAAAAAAGAAAAAAAGCAAAACTGATTTTCTTTGGTGGTTTGTAAAACTGGCTCTAACAACAGTATTCAAAAGGATATTCTGACGAATATTTAGCAAAATGAGAGCTACAGTAGAATGAGGATATAGCCAAGAAGTAAGGCACTTCAAATGTGTGTTATTCATTTCAGTGTACAAATTCGGATCTATTATTTATAACTCATTCTCATCCCCTTTCAGCCCTGGCTGTGTTTATTTATTAATCATGCCTTCAGTGTAGGTGCCCTAAGTTATAGGTAGTTTTCATTTCCTGTGGATAGAGGGAGTAAAGGAATTGGAAGCAAAGCCATTCCCAGGCACAGAGAACTGAATCCACTCCATGACTCTGCAGCCCAGAGCCTCTTCAGAGTCTGGAGTTCTGCCTTAAAGAAAGACAGAAGACCAAGTATACAGTCAGATACTTTCTAGCTGTGGTGTTTCTGACATAACCAAAGGCTACAATCATATTGTAGGAACTTATAGACTGTGGCAAAAACTGCCCCTGAGATTGCTGACCCCTACATTTAACCTTCAAAGACATTTGCTAAGCATCTGTTGATTATAAAAGACTGTCTGATTTTTTGTGTGTGTATATGATTTTATGTAAAAAGTCTCTTCTTGAGACTTCAAGAGCATAAAAAGAAACAACCATAAAACAATGGTTTAAAAAGTACTGATTTTGTATAAGGAAATACTTTTATCGGTTTGAATATGAGATGTGAATTTACTTTTTTCCATTCAGCCTACCCAGTCTTCGCCCAATGTTGGATGTTAATTATTTGCCACTGACAGACATGAGGATAGCACGGACATTTTGTTTTACCAATGAAGGACAAGCATTGTACCTTGTCTCTCCTACTGAAATTCAGCGGTTAACATACAGTCAAGAAATGTGTGATAATCTACAGGTAGGTCAAGTACACTTATAAAACAAACAAACATTGGATATGGTTGTTATGAGACGGATGTCTGAAAACTAAAATATTATTGGGTTGGACAATAAGTATGGCTTTCCTGGAGCCTGTTTTGAATATATGTTCTTCACTGTGACTCTTACCAACTTCTAGTAGGTGTGCACATAAATAATAAGAAAAAAAAGGAAGAGAATGTGAAAATTATTCATATTGATAGTTAATTTTTCATTACTTGCTTTTTCCTATGGAGACTCTTCTGAAAGATTTTAAAGTCTCTTCCCAGAGTGGGAAATATGTATGTACACATACAAAAAAAATTGCATCCAGTTCAGGGACTTCATTATTGTTTTTTAAGAAGATGCCCTAATTTTTATTAAGAGCCACACAAATAACTATATATTCTTTGTTAGAATTGGGCATTTGGTTCTTGTTGTTGAGTTGTTTTTTATTTTGTTTTGTTTTGTGGTATTGAGGATTGAACCCAGGAGCATTCTACCTCTGAACTACACCCCCAGCCCTATTTTTTTTTTTTTTTTGGTATGGTAATAGGAGAGATGGAACCCAGAGGCCTTCTACCTTTGGGATACACCCTTCTTCCATATACCATGAAAGGCTTCCTGTTTGCTAAGGAAGCCCATGCTTGTTTCAAGGAAGGGAATCGAGGTAGGAAAGAGTCTGTGGAAGTTGAAAAGGTAGTCAATAATCATAGGTAGAAATTAATTCTAGAGTAAATATTTTAGTTTCCTGTACTAGGTTTCCAGATGAGAAAAGAAAAGAGGACAGAAAAGGGAAGATTTTATTACGCCACTTACTAGAGGAGGGAAAGAAAAGGAGCTGGAGAAAGAAATGCCAGTGAGAGAAATGTGAACAAAGTAAAAATCACCAGGAAAATATATGAAAAGCAGACTTCCACGATGTACTTCAACATGCCAAAATGTTACCTCTTACCTATTAATTTATTCTTAGCTCATCTAATGCTTTTTTTTCTTTGGTTTTGGTACAGGACATGCTAGGAGATTTGTTTACTCCCATAGAGACACCAGAAGCTCAAAATAGAGGCTTTCTCAAGGGACTGTTTGGTGGAAGTGGACAAACATTTGACAGAGAAGAACTCTGTGAGTAAATCCCTAATTATAAAAACATGACTCAAAATAGAAGCTCTGTTTACTCCTCCCCTCTCTTTCTTTCTCTCTCTTGTATGTGCACATATAATTTAATATGTGGTCTCAAATTCTAGACTAGGTGTTTTTATTTCTATCGTGTGTGTGTGTGTGTGTGTGTGTGTGTGTGTGTGTTTGTGTGTGTTACTGAGGATTGAACCCAGGGGCACTTACCTCAGAGCTACACCCCCAGTCCTATTTTATTTATTCTTTATTTTGAAACAGGGTCTCACTAAGTTGTGGAGGGCCTCACTAAGTAGCTGAGGTTGGCCGCAAACCTGCAAATCTCCTGCCTCAGCCTCCCAAGTACCGGGATTACAAAGAGTGCCACCACACCCGGCTTCCCTTTATTATTCTTTTTAATTGTGGGCACATATGTATAACATAAAATTTATCATCTTAAGCATTGTGTATAGTTCATTGGCATTTAGTACATTCACATTGCTGTAAAACCGCTGCCACCATTCATCTGCAGAACCAAATTATGGAACCAACCTCGTATCTATCAACAGATGAGTCCGTAATGAAAATGTGACATGTCTACATGATGGAATTTTACTCACCCATAAAAAAGCCAAAATTATGTCATTTTCAGGAAAATGGATGAAACTAGAGAATATTATGTTAAGTGAGATCAGCTGGTTGCGGAAAGCCAAGGGTCAAATGTTTTCTCTTATATGTGGGAGGTAGAGAGAAAATAGGAAAGAAAAGGAACTTTAGATTATTGAAAAGAGTGACCAGAAGAATCGAGGAAGGGTGCAGGGAAGAACTGGTGAAAGAAGCAGTTCAAGTTATGCTGTGCCCATGTCCGAGTGCGTCACGACCAATCTAACTGTTGTGTATGAGGGGGAGGAGGTGGTGGGTGGGACCTGAAGGAATCATACCAAGAACCTCACTAAGAGGTAAGATTACAATGCACCAATAAAAGTATAAAATACAATCTATTAGTAGTACTCTGAAGAACAGTAATTTAAAAGCCATAGGAAAATATTAGGGAACATTGAGGTCTCATAGGTTTTAAAAATTCTATTCAGCCAGGTCAAGAAATGCAATTGTGCCATATTGTATGGAGCACACAGGTGTGAAGGTATATGGTAACAGCATTTCAAAATTCACGGTCTCTTAGGCATTTTTCTTGGGAAAGTGCTAACATCACCAAACACATATATGTGACTGGACCAAATAAGTTACTTTCATTTATTTTTTTCTTTTGCGGTACTGGGGATGGAACCCAGGGGCATTCTACCTCTGAGCTACACCCCCAGCCCTATTTTTTATTCTTTATTTTGAAACAAGGTCTCACTAAGTTGCGGAGAGCCTCACTAAGTAGCTGAGGCTGGTCATGAACCTATGATCCTCCTGTCTCAGCCTCCCAAGTACCGAGATTTCAAGCGTGTGCCACCATGCCCAGCAATAAGTTACTCTTTTAATGAAAATTATGACAGTATTTTGTTTGGGTGACAACCTTGACTAATTGAATTACTGACAACATGTTTGAAGTTACTATGGCTTGAATTCACAGTTGGGGAAGCTTCCGCAGGAAAAGCATCACGCAGCTTGGCACAGCACATTCCTGGACCAGGCGGAATAGAAGGAATGAAAGGCGCTGCTGGGGGTGTGATGGGAGAGTTGACCCGGGCCCGGATTGCCCTTGACGAGAGAGGACAGAGGCTGGGAGAGCTGGAAGAGAAGACTGCAGGCATGATGACCAGTGCAGAAGCATTTTCCAAACATGCACACGAGGTAAACTGCCTAAGTAAACAGAGATATCTTCATATAGTGGTAACTTCAAACATTTAAGTCCTGCACAAGAAAGCTTAAACAGAGATGCCATGTGAGTAACCCTGTGACTACTCACAGAATTAACCAGGGTAACCTGGATCTCTTATAAGTATTATAATTTCCCCCACTTTGGGGGGATAATTCTTAAGAAATACTATAATATTGATATTTCTTTACCTCGGGGGATAAATAAAATTATCCATTGCTCTGGATACACTGGATCAGTATTGTGCATCAGCTGCCTAAAAGGTGTGTAGGTAGATTATGTGAACCCCACGAGAAGGTGTGAGGGCCAGCCATAGCTGCTGGGTCCACACCCTTCATTTTGTTATAGCAGTTAAGAATGGTTTTCTGTCAGATGAGTCTTTATAGGTTGGTTTAGTGGTTTTTAACTCTTTCTCACATGCACTTCATTCCATAAAAGAAAAGAAATCATACAGTTTTATTATAAGTTTTGAGATTTAAGTTAGTCGTGATTAGCTTAATATGGACTTGCTGTGAATTATACTTCTAAAGGTGTATTTTAGAATCTTATAACTATTTTTTTCTTTGCAGTTAATGCTGAAATATAAGGATAAGAAATGGTACCAATTCTAAACTTCTAAAGAAGCTTTGAGAAACCATTATTCAGGGAAACCAAATTTATTCCCAGCATCACTATTCAACTGCTAGAAGCCAGTTTCTTCTGCAAAATGTTACAATACAGTCCATCTGAAGTTATCATAAAGGAGACTTATCAAAGACTCTGTACAACCCAAAGGCTGGAACCCTGGTTAAAACCCCAAGATAATGGCTGAATTTGCCTTTTCCCACGTGGAATGGATCTATCATCTTGGCATGTAATTTGCTAAGGATTTACATTTAGGAACTACAGGGAGTCCTTTTGATTTGAAAATTCCTGTACAAACAAAAGCATTAATGCACTTAATGAAAAAAATCTTTGCATGATAAATTAACATCTTAAGAGGAAAAGAAAAAAGCATGTTGTGACAGAAGATAAAAGATTTATGGCAAACTATTTTATAAATTGGGCCATACCCAACAATTTAAAAAAAATCTGCATTAGAGGATATCAGTGTATTTCAAATGTATTTGCCATACCCAACTGAAAAGGGAAAAAAAAAACCAGAGTTCCTTTCTCATCTGTAATTTTCATTATACCACATTATTGAATAATTATGGCAAGAGTCTGATTAACATTCTTCTTTCTCCTTAGTATTTTACATCATTCATAGTTCTCGGTCATAATCAAGTATTGCCAGCATAGTAAATTATTCCCAACACAATTATTTCCATATCTATCACCTTCAGAATGGGTTGCTATTTTTAGTCACAAACCATGCAGGCTTGGGTCACCTTCAGACATTTTTCCAGCCTGGCTTGTACTCTTCAGGGGAGTTGATGATAGTTTAGGGGAATAGACTATAGGAACAATGCAGTTAGTTTTGAGAACTGACTTCACAAAGAGTGAAATTTCACGCATCCCAATTTCAGTTTCTAAAGTGATATATTTTTAAAGCTCCATTTGTATCCTTGTCTGCCAATTACACAGTATATTACTGTTCAAACCCAGTAGGGTCTACAATCCCAAGGTGCTTTTGCAGCCTGACATTCACAGACCAAACTGGTCATTCTCTTTAATGTGATTCAGTAAAACCTCAATGTTTGGGAAAGGGATTCTAAACTATTACATTTCTGATTAACAAGGGCTTTCATTAGAAAACACTTTGGTTCAATGCTATTAGTGGGAATATTTATAAAAATATAGTGGCATTTTTGCTATCTTGGCCTCAGTCACCGTTATGAACAGTAATACATAGAGGATTAAATGATACAAAATCAATAACTTTGTCACTAATTAGGTCAACTAATATAAGCCTTAGGATTATGGCAATAAATACCAAACACGTGTTGCTTATTAAAAACTGTCAAAAATGGACTAAAGAATATCCTTGACATGATTAAAATTAACTATCATAACTCAACAGAGAATACAGAGACAAAGATACCTACTATCACTAGTTAACATGTTCTGGAATTTAAAAGTTGCGTATATATATATATGTTAATAGTACTAACATATGTTAACATAATATATATATATATATATATATTCCTACTCTAGCACCCATAATATAATATTCCTTTAAAAGTGGTCTTTATTAAAATTATGTTTTTGGCTTATTGAATTTTGATTAATCATGGTCTTAATTGGATTTCCATTTCTGTTTCTTAAGAATTCACCATTTTCCTGAAGTCTAGGCTATTCTAAGCCAAAATTAGTACTCATTTGTTTAGGTTTTTTGTTTGTTTCCTTTAAAGTGTCCTCCATAATTTTGAAAAGAGTAAAAATTATTGAATCAGAAAATGTATACTAGGATAGTATTTCTCAAAGTCCTTGAATTCTCCTTAAAACACCTCTTTCTTTAAAACACCTCTCCATGAATCTCTCAGACTCCTGTATTGCTTTAGGGTAACAGAATCTGGCTTGGAAATACAGAGATGACACATAAAATTATATAGTAAGAATATAAAAAAACTTGAGGCCAGGATCTGGAAATTATTGGCATCCTAATTACACTGCACTATTTATATCATCATTTTCAAGGACCCAGTTTTCTGGACAAATACTTTATTATTTCTGCATTTAAAAGTAGCATAAAAGAGTGAAGTATTTATTTTAGGTATAATGAAATTCAGTCCAAAGTATCATTAAATTCAATTAGTATCTCTGAAGCTCCTATTAAGATTTAACTTGTTCTGGGCTAGGGCTGAGATGCCAGGAGGAACCCTTAGCAGTGACAATCAAAAATGTCTCCTGCCATTGCCAAAATTGCTCCCAGTTGAGAGCCAATATTCTACATGATTTAAAGGGGCAGATTGTGAAATATGTAATATATGTTTTGTACACAACTGTACATCATAAGTATACTCTGTCTTAGAAAGATAAATTATACCCAAAATTACATGTATGTTTCATATGCAATAAAATATAATTCTGGAGAAAGTTTATATAAGTCAGTGAACAGCAATTATAGAATATTGTCAAGCACACAGAGAAATATCAAAAAGGATGTTATATCATTTGACAATAGAAGTGCTTAAAACTCTGGCTTCAGTGACTGGATCAAAAGTTTATAATTAGCACATCACTTGAAAGTAAACAGGTGCTTCTGAAATGCTTGAAAAGAACAGGTTCTTCTAAGTAGTTTCAATGTGCTCACAAAGTTGTTTTTATAAGCCCTTTCTTAATGTAAGGGTAATTTCATCCCATAAGCTCCTGATTAGTGGAATCCAAATTAATGAGGTTTTACTGTATCAAAATTATTTTTATAATTCAAAGAGATAGCAATAATAAGAATCGAATGCGGATGTAATTTTTCTCTTTGAACATCTGTTCTTTTGCACTCACCTTAGCATACACACACACACACACACACACACACACACACACACACTCACCACCACCTCCATCATATCATCTTAGAAGAATGAGTACTGTTGATCCATGTAATCCTGTGCATCTTCTCTTCTTTATTCTATCTTGGAACACAAGAAAATAACTCCTAGCAACTTAGAAATAATAGAGGTTACCACGAGCCTTGGTTATCATCAAAATTGCATTATATCCTAGAGTACATCAGAAGATAAGTCTTGCAAACTACAGTCTTGACAAGTTAACTTTACCTGCCTATGACTCCCTCAAGAGATACGCCCATTTTAGTGTTTCAGCAGAAAATAGGTCTTCCAATTCTATTCATCAATGAGAAGCTAGATATATTTTTCCCCTGGTTTTAATAAAGATGTAAGCGATAATCCCTACTATTAAATTATCCATTTACCTTGGGTTTGGGGGATAGAATAATTGATTTATCATTACTTTAATTTCTTACAAAAGCAGCACTGCTGACTTTGCTTCCTACATTTCATTGACCTCCAGACTTAGAGCCCCAATCAATACCAGAGTCATTGTCTGACTTCAACTTTGATAGGACAGTGACAGAACTAAGCTATGTCTTCTAGGAATTTAGTCATAAAAACAGTTTTTCATATCTTTTGGAATTGATTCTAAACAAATCAAAATCCAGGTCTCTATCCCTCAAAATTTTTAAGAGATCTTAAAGAAAAAAGTTTCCTTTTCATATGGTCCACATGCACAATTTTCACAGTACCATTTATCCATTATATACATGAATTTGAGAGGAAAAAAGGAATAAGACAAGGCCTAAATTTTGTTGACAAAGATTAAGGTAGGTTTTTTGAGATACTTGGTTGTAAAACATTTGTACAAAAGGGAAAAATGAAGCTGGTCTAGAAAAGTTTAAAAAAAATCCTCTTCTTAGCTTAGGATCATTGAAACAAACCAGGAATATATCTATATGATCACAGGGTTCCCCACAGGAAAAAAGAACACTGTTCCCTGAACACATTGTTCAGAGAGGACAATGCCAACAGGATTCAAGAGATCATATCAGGTCTTGCTGTCTGCAGTAGATGAGAAACATGGTAGACTTCACAGCTTCTTTACCTGTCTTCATCACTCAGCTCCATATTTAGCTCAGCATTTTGTGTGCACCCTGCTCCGAGTGCTGGAAATACTTGTCATGGACTTAAGTTGAGCATTATCTCTAAAATTCACCATTCCAGAAAGCATAGTTGTCAGCATAGCAAGTTTAGTGTGCATATTTGCAAACCACATAGCGCTAAATAGAAGATTTCCAGAATAGGTGAGGTCTAACTTGGGAAAGGAGGAGGAAGTGCCAATATGCAAGAGTGTTGAGGGGGGGAGGGATAGGAGAGCCCAGGGGTGGGGGGGAGGGGTGGAGTGAGAAAGGCTTTGATAAGGAACCAGAAGCACATATATCTTTATATGTTTGTCTAAAGGAGTGATTCTCAACCTTGGCCGTACATGACAATCACTTGAGATTTTTAAACTCTTGATCATATCAAAATTCCTTTAAGTGGGACCTCTCAGACATCAGTATTTTTGAAAGCATCCAAGTTGGTTCCAATGCCCAGCTGAAGTTGCTAATCACTGCTTTATGGTCAGCTGAGGAAGACGTGTTTGTCTGCCTTGGCCGGTGTCCTAGCCCCACTTCTCAGGGGTCAGGGAAGACAAGATGTAGGAGATACAATCTATGTTTTTCACAGAACAAAAGTTCTGACCAGTCAACATTGCATTAACTCTTAATAATTCTGTGATATTCTCATATGTGACTAGCCCATTAATTATTTCAAAAGTTTATTCTTTTATTTTAGTAAATTTTTTATTCTTAAATTTTAGTAAATTTTTTATTCTTTTCCATGTGACCTCACAACATACTAGAAATATCACAATAAATTCAGCAGAATATGAAACTAAGTAAATAACTAATTCTCAATGTTTGGACAATGGAAATTCTCAAAGTAATCATTTACTAAATCAAGTCCAAATCTATTGTTCATTCTTCTTTTGGAGGAGACATGAGTACCAAGTACCTGTTCTGCGATAGGTATATTTTATTGGACTTAATCTTAGCAAAAAGGGAGAACAACTCCTCTTCTTTTTTTTTATTTATTTATTTTTTTTATTATCATCTCAGTCAAAAGCTCCCAGGACCATTTGGACTTATTTTCTTGGTTATTGGATATTGCTTAAAGGGAAAAGAATATCTTTAATTTACTACCTGGCCTCCAGTGGCCTCAAAAAGGGAGAGTCCAGTCTATCAAATACAATAACACAGTAAAAAAATTAGAGTTATCTCCTCCCATACTGCTTCCCCTCTGGTTCCGGCCCACCCTTCTCAACTGCAAAGCCAGGAAATAAATGAGGTGGTGGTTTTGGACAATTGTACACAGGATCAAAATCTCTAATAACCTATAATTTTTAGTACTTAATTATGTGATGTTTTATTCTAGGAAATAAGACACAGATGACACCATTGATGTATCTTTATTTCATCTTCAGAATTTTTGCATCTTTTCAGAAAATGACAAATTACTATTTTTCTGTTGCACTCGGCAATTGTGACTATACTTAAAATTCTTGTAGTCTGTAGAGATATCAATAAAATTGTATATGTTTGTACATAGATGCTCTCTTATGTCATGATGTCATGCACTGTTAATGATTGTTGCCAAGATTAAATATGAACAGAGGTAAGACTCTTGTTTGCAAACACAATGAACTGTGGTTTTGCAAAGTATAAATGTCTAAAAAGGTAGAAAGGGGGTGGGAGAGCATATTTACTTGAGCTAAGAAAAAAAAAAAAAAGACAAAGAAGAAAAACTAAACCCAAGTTCCCAAACCTTGTAGATTTTATTAGAATTTATTAATACAAAAGGCTAGAAATAGCCATTCAAAATTTCTATCAAAATGGGAAGAAATGTAAGTATTGGAAAACTTTAAATACAATTTTTGATGAATTTGTCTGAATTCCATCTTTGGTGAAATACAAGTAAAAATAAATTTGGCAATACTACAGGATAAGAAACTAAAATGGAATAAGAATTTACAAACTCAACATATAAACCTTACTTTCTTGCCTCTTTTCCCACCTAGACAGAAAAGTTAAGCTACGATGGGCCTGTACTACCACCTCCTAATGAGCATTCCTGAGCCCCAGTATGCTCTCTTGCTCTAGCTTTCATTGACTGGCATAGTTAATTTCCTTAGACCCATACTGTGGCCTTTATGAACATCAGCATCCTCACAAACACCTGACATGCAACACCTGAGGAAGAAGGGTTTTATTTACTCACAGTTCTGGAGATTTTCAGGCCATGTAAGACCAGCTTCAAAGCAGAAGCCAGGGCTGCAGGTACTCGGGGCATAATAGTGGGAAGCAGAGAGGAAGAGAGGGTTTGTCATCATCTCACAGTAGCAGGAGAGAGAAAAGCTGTAACAGCGAGCTAAGGAAAACCCTGCTCCCCAACTAGACCCCCAGAGACCATTTCCCAGTAACCAGGTCCCTCCTCCAATGTGGCTGCATCCTGAGCATGAGGTCCAGGGGACATTTTAAATCCAAACCGTAACACCAACTACCCATTTTCTTCCAAATCCTGTCCTATTATCTCAGGAAATTTTCCTACCACCACAATTTTCCTCCATATAAAAATGGAAAAACTAAACAACCACCCATAGAATAATTTTTTTCATTAAAGGAACAAATGTAAAGAAACATTCTTTCAAATATAAATGCAAGTCTTTCTTTCAGAATTGTCTCCAAAGGATCAATTTACCTCCTCATCTTTCAAGTAGAATCATTTAGACTTCACAAACCAACATTCAGTGTTTACCCCCTGTTCCCCCCAGTTCTCCCTTCCTCCTTTCTTTCTTTCTATTTACTCAGTTCAAAAGTCAACCACACCAGAGCAGTTGGCCATGGCTGCCCCGTACGACTGTCTGCACTGGGGCAGAACGGGAGGAACTGCCCATAGGACAGAGTCGAGGTGAGAGGCTGGGACAGCCCCTGGGTGGTAGCAATGGTGCAGAGTGAGGCCTGCGTTGAAGCAAGGAAGAAGGCGGCCCACTGGGGTCAGGAGAGTGGCTGTATATTGAGGATATGAAGTTTCTCACTGATGGGAAATGGAGAAGGAAATACAATCAAAAGCTAGAACACCTGTAAGTTCTGGTGTACTATTGCACAGCAATGTGACTAAAGTTAACAATCTGTTATATATTTCAAAATATCTAGGAGAGGATTTTTAAATGTTCTCGCCATAAAGAAATGATAGTTTAGATGATAGCTATGCTAATTAGCCCAATTTGATTATTTCATAATATATGCATATATCAAAACATTATAGTATACCCCATATAAATAAGTATAATTATTAGTCAATTAAAATAAAACTTTTTAAAAATTCTAGAATAAACCTTGTAGTATTTTATTAGAATTATAAATTTCATATAGATAGAAACATAGATACATAGGTAAAATGTACCTACATAGTTTACATACATACATGTGATGTGAAGGGGTGTGTGTGTGTGTCTGTCTGTGTGTCTGTGTTTTGTATGTATATATTTCCTCATTCCAATACTGAGAAGGTTAGGAGTAACCCCCTCCCCCTCCCCAGAAGCAATGAGCACAACTGGTGCCTGGATTGTGATTTCCAAATATTCTTCCTGCTAAATGAGCTGGAGCTCCTTAGAGAAATGGCTGAGTTCAATGCTGAAACATACTTTTTGTGCCAGAATATAAAGTATTTAAAGAAAGATGAGGACATGTCAAAAGGACACAAAAGCCATCTTGAAAGGTCCTGTACAGCCTAAATCAGGGTAATTTGAGAATCAGAAGTGATTATAGTAATCAAAATAGGTACCCACAAATCCACACTGATATAAATAGAAGAGAAAGCAGTCCTTTACAATAGAATGTCAACCAATAAATGTAAATGGTTTGTTTTATTTTAAAATTGCCATTTGGCAACCATTGTACTAATAATTTGGTCAACACCAATGGATGCTAAAGCTAGTGGGATAAAGTAGAGTGGAGGAATAGGGTAATTTGCAGTCTCAAAGTGACTTCCAAAAAGTATTTGTTAATCATGAAGAAAAACATAATTTTATACCTGAGAAGTCTGGCAGATACCATCTTAACTAAGTGATCAAAGTCCCACCACCAGTAATGGGACAAATCAACCATCAGGTACCACCTAAGAAAAGAACAAAGCATCACTTCTGTGGTATTCTTGCCTCAAATGCACAATCTGGGTCTAATCCTGAGGAAATATTGGATAATACTAAACTGAGTGACATTCTATAAAATGACTGCCCTGTATTAAATTTTTTCAATGTCATGAAAATCAAGAAAGATGGATATTCCAAATTTAAGTAGATGAGAAACATGACTACTGTGTGCAACACATGATCTTGGATTGGGCAATCTTGTTATAAATGACATTATTGGAGCAATTAACAAAACTTGAGTTGATCTCCCACTTGATTGGGATTCTTTGTACTATTGTTGAAACTTTTATTTAGGTTTGAAATTATTTCAAAATAAACTTATTTAAAAATATCTTCAATTCTGTTGTATTACTTGCACTTCAATAGCACTATCCTCTCTCTCTCTCTCTCTCTCTCTCTCTCTCTCTCTCTCTCTCTCATAGCAAATGCACTGCTACTTTATGGCTTAAAGAATGATTTCATGAGGTGGTTTGGAAATCCATTCACTACTTGAATATTTTATTTTTAATGTATTTTAAATACATAAATAATCCATGAATGTATCTTTGTAATAGTCATATAATAAATTTAGACAAGATAAATTGAATTATTGTCTTGGTCACCTCCTACCCTTATCTAAAATAATGTTATTAGTTTGTAGCTGTGTTTCCTTCCCGATATTTTTCTGTTGCAACATTGCTTGTTCATGTACCTACTATGTCTTAAATTATCTGCCCTTGTTAGTACTTATGACTCATTCTTTTAAATCTCACTTATATTATTCCATAGTATCAATAAACCATAATTTGTTACCATCCCAGTAGTATCAAACATTTAGATATTTTAAATTTTTTTGATACTACAAACAAGACTGCATTGAATGTTTATTTTCACATGCATTTTGCATATGTGCAAGTGTCTTTCTAGGGAAGATGTGAAGTAGAATTGCTAAATCAAAGGGCATGCTCATTTCAACCTTTAAAATAGATGTTGCGAGCCAGACATGGTGGTGCACACTTGTAATCCCAGTACTTGGGAGGCTGAGACCAGAGGATTCAGGTTCACAGCCAGCCTCAGCTACTTAGTGAGGCTCTCCAAAACTTAGTGAGACCCCGTTTCAAATGAAAGAATAAAAATTAGGTCTGGGGCTGTAGCTTGGAGATAGAATGCCCCTGGGTTCAATCCCCAGTACCAGAAAAAAAAAAAAAAATAGATGTTGCCAATTAACTCACTATTCTTTCAGTAAGGTATAAGAATGAGTGTTTCCTTTCATCTTCACCTATTCTCAAATGTTAATCTTTTTTATTTTTCATAATATAAAAGATGAAAATGGCATCTTAATATTTTAATTGGGATTTTTCTGATCCCTAGTAATAGTAAACACCATTTAACTTTTAATTAGACATTTGTTTCATTTTCTATACCTTGCCTATTCATAACTTTTCACCATTTTTTCCTGAATAGTTGTGTCATGACCCTCTGCAGAAACCTCTGCAGAAAGACTGGACCACTCTATCTCCCTATAAAATTTGATTTTGGATGTTAAAACTGATGACACCACACAGACGCCAAGGGGATAAAAGGTTTATCACTCACATGATGAAGCTTTCAAGAGAGCAGGAAAGCTTCAGAGAACAAGGAAAAGAGACTGTGGTTAGGGTGTGAACCAAGGCTTGCAGGAAGAGATTTATGCAGTTTGAAACTCCCACTGGCACCAAAGAAGGAAGCATGCAGGCTTCTTCTCAGCTTACCAGGTGTGGGGCAGAAGGGAAAGTCGAGGGGTGAGGCTGAAAACTTACCATGAAATGCTTTTTTAAGAAAAGGACAGGAAGCCGGGCATGGTGGCGCACACTTGTAATCCCAGCATTCGGGAGGCTGAGACCGGAGGATCCGGGTTCGCGGCCAGCCTCAGCTACCTAGTGAGGCACTCCGAAACTTAGTGAGACCCGGTTTCAAAATAAAGAATAAAAAATAGGGCTGGGGGTGTAGCTTGGAGGTAGAATGCCCCTGAGTTCAATCTCCAGTACCTTTAAAAAGAAAAAGAAAAGGACAGGAACATAACTAAGTTTTTCTTACTATGTTGAATAAAGAAATGTAATAGAATAAAGAAATGGCAAAGATGGAGTGAAACTCTTTACCAGGGGTAATTTGGCTATTACTGATTTTTTTTTTTTGGTGGTACTTGGGATTGAACTCAGGGACATTCTACCTTTGAGCTACACCCCTAGCCCTTTTTTAAATTTGTGTGTGTGTGTGTGTGTGTGTGTGTGTGTGTGTGTGTTACTAGGGATTGAATCCCGGGTCATTCTACCTCCAAGTTACATCCCCAGCACTATTTTTTATTTTTATTTTTAAAAAGGGTCTCTCACTAGGTTGATGAGAGTCTCACTACTAGCTGAGGCTGTTCTCAAACCTGCAATCCTCCTGTCTCAGCCTCCCAAGTACTAGGATTACGAGCGTGCACCACCACACCTGGCTTAATTTTTTTTTATTTTTGAGTAGGGTCTTATTAGGTTGCTGAGAGTGTCACAAAGTTACTAAGGCTGGTCTTTTTTTTTTTTTTTTTTTTTTTTTTTTTTTTTTTTTTTT
The DNA here is from genome assembly GCA_004027655.1 of Graphiurus murinus. NCBI lineage: Eukaryota > Metazoa > Chordata > Mammalia > Rodentia > Gliridae > Graphiurus > Graphiurus murinus. The sequence continues at coordinate 19,790 of PVLC010029936.1, forward strand.
TTTTTTTTTTTTTTTTTTTTTTTTTTTTTTTTTTTTTTTTTTTTTTTTTTTTTTTTTTT